>JAXGGT010052153.1:0-10616 GCA_035583425.1 Marsdenia floribunda
TGATTACGTGACAACCTTATGTGATTTATTCTACTCGATTTATGCTATTATTTTAATCACACACAAAGCACACACCAACACCACAGCAAAAACTTTGACAATCCAGCAAAAGCGTAGAGGAAAAATCCTAAAGAAAAAATCCCAATAAGAAAATCATTATTAATGTAATGTTATAAAAGCTAAATGGATAGCCAGGAGCTTTAATAAATGAAATTACCATAAGCAAAAATAGAAAATTGAAATCCTTGACAGCCAAATTTTGGTTGGATGGCCTAGGAATTGGACCGAATAGATAAGGAACCACACCTTGTAATATTTTCTCCATGAAAGTTATTAAATTATGATATTGATTATTGTTAGAGTCTATCTCATATGAGAATTGAAGTATTTTAGTATTATTTTATTTTGGTATTATATGAGAACTTTATAGGTTAAAGAAATAAAAAAAATCAGTTCTTAATCAGCATTTAATCCCCTTTTTAGAATTTAAGAGTCCAAAAAAGGGTGGGAAAAAAAAAAACATAAAAGGCATGAGTATAGAAATCCAGAAACAATGACAAATAAGGAACCAACTCCTCTGTACATATGGACAAAATAATTAGGGAAAAATACATAGAAAAATATAATTTGGAGACCAAAAACAAACAATTGGTAGATTTTTTTTTTTTTTTTTGAAAAGATACTTTTTTTCCAAAAAAAAACTAAACAAAGCAAGAACCTTGCCAAAAACCTTTTTGAAAAGAACCTTGCCAAAAAAAAAAAGCCAGAAAATCAAGCCAAAACAATCTAAACGAAGCAAAGAACAAGGAGAATAAATGCTAACACCATGACCGAGGAGGCAAGGCAGGCAAGGAACACACAGGCAGCAAAGACCAAGCATCAAACGTGAGCACCCTAGAAGTCCCAAACAAACCGGCCTACTAATAGAGCAAAACCAGTGCTAAAATTGACAGACCGAAAACAGTGGTAAAATGAATTTACCCTTATCACTTGCATTATTAAGCATTTTGCAAAGAAACCTCTTTTTCCTTTTAGAGATCGTCAAATTCATCCCTTGATACAATTCAAAAAGGGGGAAAAAACAAAAATTATTGTCTAAATGAACCAAAACAAACTAATATGGAAAAATGTGCTTTTCTTGTCTTTTTGTTTATTTTCAGTTAAACTTAAACTGCATATAATATAGGTGGAAACAATTGCAAATTTTTGGGGTCTGTTAGAAATGAAGAAAAATTCTTGTTATATACTAAATTGTTGTGATATAGAAAAAGAAAAATGCAAGAAACAATTGGGTAATTTGGATACATTTTTGTTAAATCTTGCACCCACATCCTTATTAACCTTCATTACTGAATATCAGACAATAATCATGTCTTATAAAGTCTAACACTTTCAACAGCTACTTCCCAGAGAACAATGAAAAGGACTTATTATCTCGACAAAGAATCATATTTCACTGAACAAAGAAAATTCATTGATATTTTCCAACAAAATAATGCAAAATAAGGACTACAGATCAAAAGGCACATATTAGGAGAGGAAAAAAAGAAAAAAAAAAAAAAAAGGAAGAAGAGGGCCATAATAAGGATGAAGAGTTTGAGATAAGAAAAAATAAAGAATAAATTGAAGGTGAAGGAATTACTGGAGAGGAAAACCTGAGAGATGGTGAGGACTGTGAGAAGCATGGGAATCCGCAAAATAGCTATGTTTTCGATTTATTTCTAGCGGAGACGATGCGAATCTGCAATTCTCTCGGAAGAAACCTTCGGTCTGTAATATATATATATGATGATTAGGAAAGAAATATTATCAATGTTTGCTAAATACTACTATGTTCCCATTTGAAGTTTGAAACCAATAATGGGTAGAACAAAAGAAATGGTTTGGTTTTACCTTGTTGCTTATGATCGGTAATTTTTTTGAAAGGCGATCATTGTTCACGGTCATGAAAATTGATATCCAATATTAGGGAACCAAGAATGAAGAATCAATAGTTTTCTTAGCCTAAACACGCCAAGCTAACGAAGAAACAAAGCTGAATGCGTTAAAAAAAAAAAAAAAAAAGACAAAGCAATAAAGGAAGAAAACGCCATGTAAATCAAATTACAAAATAAGATACATAAAAATATCCATATTTCAATATTGTCATCTGAAGAAAAACCTTCTAGAAGATTAACTTACAATTATATATATATAAGATTAATAATTGGTACTGATTATTTATTATAAAATAATAAAAAACAATTGATAAATTATTAATGTTAATTACATGAGAATTTGTTAGAAAAGCACCTATATTTTCTATAACACAGTGTGTCATATATATATATATATATATATATATATTTAAAATTTTTGAGGCACTTTTACCTCTGACATGTTTCGAACTCATGATCAATCGCATTATAAGTTAGGCTGCTATCCACTGAACTAAGCTTTATTGACCGGTGTGTCATATTCCGTGTAATTATTTCTTTTTTAATATATAGAATTAATTTTTTTTTAAACATATTCTCAATATTTTATATATATTTTAAAAAATACAATTTTATTTTATGTTTGAAATTTTTATAGTAAAGTGGAAGAGAAAAAATGTTTATAATAAACAAAGTAATAAAAAATAGATTAGAATTTTAAATTGTTTTACATTATAAATTTACAATAAAATCATGTTAAGATAATTTAAATACTCTTGTAAATATATTTATTATGTAAATATCCATTGAATACTCTCATATGTCTTTCTAACTTTTTTATATATTCATATAATTACACCCTATAGAGGGTTTATAGAATGATTACATACAAATTATACAATAAGATTGATGGTTATATTTCTCTCTCTTTATTTTTACTCAAGTTTACTTTTATATATTTTTTTATTAATTATTTTATAACAAATACTAGTTAATAGCACATAGAAAGAAAATGTTTTTTACTATATTTATAAAAAAAAAATAATTATTTAATTTATATTTTAGAATAACACTATAAATATTACATAACAAACATAAAATATTATTATTCTCATAATAACCTTTCTCCAATTTACGTTTTTCAACTGGTAACATTGTTGTCTTAATTTTGAATTTTTCTTTTAAACATTTTTCAGACAAATGTTGTACATATTAGATTGTAATATGAATTATAAGTATTAGGTTATTTAACTACATATTTAATGGTATGAGGTTATTTAAAAATAATTTAGATAACATAGAAACTGCAAGATCAAATTATTAAAAAATACAAATTTTAATTACACTAATTATTTGTTTCACTTATTTGAATTTTAATATAATAATTTAAATTTTTGTGAACTTTATATTTTTAGAAATTTAAGTATAATCATAATTTTATGCATATAATTTTAGTTAGTATTTGAATAAGAATTGACCCAAAAAAAAGTTAGTGAAGTGATTCATTATTGTGAGTTATTATTGTATTATGTATCTGACCTCATAATATTCATAAAAATTCTGAATAGAATAAAGAGAAAAATAAACTATAATCTATACATCCTTAAAAGTAATATAAATACTTCAAAATTTTAAATATCAAGAACAAAACTATTATCCTCAATAGCAATTAATAAAAGAGTTAGGGATGCGGCCCTAAATTATATAAAATAGTAACGAAGATCCGAAATCAATTTATCACGGCTCTCATTTTTTCTTTTACTCATCACTATTTGTATCTGCAAAAGGGAAGTAAAGCATAGGGAATGAGTTAGAAAGCCCAGTGAATGAACGGAATCCTTTTCTTTTGTTTTTCAAAACATTCAATTATCAAAAGATAAATTTTCAAAATAACTTTCAGTTGACAATCAAAAATTTCTCATTGCGAATTTACTTTCAAACGAAACTAGGAGAAAAATTTCAAATTCAATTTTTACTTTTCTTTTATAGAGGATCAAGCAAGTATAGTAATTTATTGGTTTAACCGAATTCGGTCCTAACTGTTTATCTCGCCAAGAAATATCTAGGCTAGAACTTACAACAATATGAGCTTTTTCACTGAAATCTATGGGTTTAGAACTTGTAAATTTGGAACAGTTCTCCCAAATAATTCTTATCAAACATGAGCCAAAAACTTATACTGTTATCTTTTGGAGAAGATTTAAATAATCTTTAACGAGACTAAAATTTCATCACAAACAACAAAAATAAATCTCGTAAATTTTTAAATAGAAAATAAAACTGAAAACTTAAACCAAAATATATTTCTTTTCAAAAAGTAAAATGGATTTAATAAGAAAATGTAAACAAAAATTTAGAATTTTCAAGTAACAGAGAATAAAGAACGAATAAGAAGACAAGTTTAAGTTATTTGGTTTAAAAAGAAGGTCAAAATAATTTTAATAAAAATCTTCACAAGGCTAAAATTTTGTACAAGTAAATCATAACAGAAAAGAATAAGAAGGATATTATGCAATTGTAGAAATACAACGGAATAATAAAAGTAACGAGAAAAGTATAAAAGTAACAAGAGAAATATATCGAAGGTCAAAAGGAGAATTTTATTAATGAACTTTTTGATTCCTTTAATACAAGTTGATTCGTATCTTTAGTATGAAATTCTTTATCAAATGAAATGGTCTTCAAGACCCTCTATTTATAGGAAGGAGTTTAGAGGGGATTGCATCATTGATGACATCATCATCATCTCAATATTAATTGTATTATCAATCTCAAGGTAAAGTGATAATGATGACTCTTCGATACAATAGACATCCACAAACTTCGAAGACACTCTTCGAATTTCATAACACTCCCCCTTGGATGTCTATAACATAAAGAATATGCCTCGTTAAAACCTTACTAGATAAAAAAAAAAAAAAAAAAAAAAAAAAAAAAAAAAAAAACCAGTGGAAAAGAAAATTCTACTGAAGGAAAAAGATTACACTATTTTTTTATGTATAGATTTCTTTCCCTGTTGAGATAAACTCTCGAGATCTTTAAACTGATGCAAACCAATTTTATATCTCAACTTCTCAAAAGTTACAGTCTGTAGTGCTTTAGTGAATAAATCTATAGGATTATCACATGACCGAATTTGAAGCACATCAATTTCACCTTTCTTTCGAAGTTCATGAGTAAAGAAAAATTTAGGTGAAATGTGTTTTGTCCTATCTCTTTTGATATATCCTCCTTTCAATTGAGCTATACAAGCTGCATTATCTTCATATAGAGGAGTTGGAATCTCTCTTCTGGAGGATAAACCACAACTCCCTCTAATATAATGGATTATTGACCTCAAACAAACACATTCTCAACTAGCTTCATGAATAACAATAATCTCAGCATGATTAGAAGAAGTTGCTGGTATAATTTGATTTGTAGAGCACTATGATATAGAAATATTGTCACATGTAAATAAATAGCCAGTTTGAGAATGTGATTTATGCGTGTAAGAAATATAACCAGCATCAACATACCCAATTAACTTTCGATCATTTTTATTCGAATAAAACAATCAGAGTTCAATAGTTCCTTGGAGGTATCTAAGGACATGTTTAATTCTATTCCAATGTCGTTGTGTTGGTGAAGAACTAAACCTTGCTAATAAATTTATAGCAAACGTTATATTAGTTTGTGTGCTATTAGCAAGATACATCAAGGCACCAATAGCACTTAAATATGGTACTTCAAGACCAAGTAATTCTTCACCACTTTCTTGAGGTCTAAAAATATCTTTATTTACATCCAGTGACCTCACGACCATTGGAGTACTTAATGAATGTGCTTTGTCCATGTAAAATCTTTTCAAGACTTTAGTCGTATATGTTGACTGATGGACAAAAATTCCATCCTTAACATGTTCAATTTGTAATCCAAGATAAAACTTGGTTCTTCCAAAATCTTTAACGTCAAATTCTCGTTTTAAGCAATTTATAGCTTCTTAGAGCTCTTGAGGAGTTCCAACGAGATTGATATCGTCAACATACATAGCAAGGATGACAAAGTCATATCCAGATTTCTTAATAAAAACACATGGACATATTTGGTCATTTTTATAGCTTGATTTCAACAAAAATTCACTAAGGCGATTATACCACATGCGTCCAGATTGTTTTAGCCCATATAATGATTTCTGCAATGTTATGGAATAATTTCCACGAGGGATATTACAACTCTTGGGCAAATTGAATCCTTTTGGGATTTTTTATATAAATTTCATTATCAAGGCTTCCATATAGATAAGTCGTAACAGCATCCATTAGATGTAAACTTTTTCATGAACTTCCTGACTTATAAGATATCGGAGTGTAATAGCATCAATAATTGGTGAATAAGTTTGATCATTATCCATACCCGATTTTTGCGAGAAACCTTGTGCGACAAGTCATGCTATATACCTTACAGCTTCATTGTTCTCATTTCGCTTTCGCACAAAAACCCATTTATAGCCAACAGGCTTTACATCATTCGGTATTTGGATTACATTTCCAAAAACTTCTCACTTAGCAAGTGAATTTAACTCCGATTGAATCGTATTTTTCAATTCAAGCCAATCATTTCTATGTCGACATTATTCAACTAATGATGGATCAAAATCTTCATTATCCTTCAGAATATCAAGGGCTACATTATATGCAAATGCATCATCAATAATTATTTTCTTTCTATCCCAACTTCTATTGGAAATGGTAAAATTGATAGAAATTTCATGATTTTGTTCAACATTTGTAGTTGGAATATTTCTATCAGTTGTCCCTTAGTCTTCTTTTTCTATTTCTTCAATATGATCATCTTGATCATTTAATACTTTTCTATTTTGAGGATTTTTATTCTTAGAACCAAGGGGTCGACCACGCTTCTGGCGCGCTTTTAATTCAATAGCTATAGGAGTTATATTACATCCTGCAGGGAACTCTATTCCTACAAGAGCATCTATAGCTGGAATATGCAATTTAGTGACTCTACTGGAATCAGCAAAAGAATTTGGCAGTTAATTTGCAATTCTTTGTAAATAAATTATCTTTTGAACTTCCAATTCACTCACGCTTTTCTGTGGATCTAAATTGCTCAATGATGTTGTCCAAGCAAGTGATATTTTATTATGTCATTTATTTTCTTCCCCTAATTTGGGAAATAAATTTTCATCAAAATGGCAATTAGCAAATCTTGTTATAAAAACATCCCCTGTCAAAGGTTCTAGGTACCTTATAATTGATAGGGAATCATACCCAACATATATCCCCAATTTTCTTTGAGGACCCATTTTTGTTCGTTGGGTTAGTTCAATTGGAACATATTTAGCAAACCCAAAAATTTTCAGATGAGCAATATTAGCCTATGAACCAAAAGCCAACTGTAAAGGAGAAACATTATGATAACTCGATACCTTAAACGCACAAGTGCTGGAGCATGCAAAATAGCATGTCCCCAAACAGATGTAGGGAGATTTGTTCTCATTAACAATAGTCTAGCAATTAGTTGTAATATTTTGATAAATGATTCGACAAGACCATTTTGTGTATGAACATAAGCTATTGGATGTTCAATAATTATTCCTATCAACATGCAATAAGTATCAAATGCATGCAAAGAAAATTCATCAACATTGTAAGAAGAATTCTCTTAATAGGATAATCAAGAAATTATGCTCTTAAGCGAATTATTTGGGCAAGTAATATAGCAAACAACAGGTTACGAGTTGATAATAAACAGACATGCGACCAACGGGTCGATGTATCAATTAAAATTATAAAATATCTGAATTACCCACACGCTGGATTAATAAGTCCACATATATTACCATGAATCCGCTCCATAAATGTAGGACTTTCAGCTCTTACTTTCAATGGTGAAGGTCTTACAATTAATTTCCCTTTAGAACATGCAGCACAAGAGAGTTTATCTGAAGTCAAAACATTTTGACTTTTAAAAGGATGACCATGCATAGCCATAATTATTTTTCGCATCATAATTTATCTTGATGACCTAAACGATCATGTCAAATCATAATTGTAACAGAATTAGTAAACTTCTGGTTTACTAAATGATGTGCCTCAATAGCATGGATCTTTGCATAATATAGGTCAGAGGAAAGTGATGGAGTTTTTCCAATACAGATTTATTACCGGAGGACATTTGAATAATGCATAAATATTCATGATTATTTTCCTCTATAGTCTCAATATGATATCCATTACCTCGGATATTTTAATACTCAATAAATATCTTGAGGACATGGAGGAAAAGAGTGCTTTATCAGTTACAATTATAATTTCTCCGGGTGAAAACATATTAATTCTTCTGAAGCCCTTAATAAGTTTTGAACTACCATTTATTGATGTGATACTTGTTTCTCCCATGTTCAATTGAGAAAAATATTTCTCGTTTTTAAGTATGATGTGTGTAGTTCTACCATCAATTAGACATACATCTTCTATACCATTTTTCAATCCAGAAAATGAAACAATAGCAATATGGTAATAATAAAATATTTACAAACTTAAATATTTGAATTATAAGAGCATAATCAGATAATTATATCTAAAAAGTTTAAATAAAATACCAAAATAATAAAATATAAACATAATCATACTAAAATATTAAATAAATAATAGAAGATAAAGATAATAATACCAATACTAAATAAATAATAAAAGATAAATAATATTAAGATATAAATTAGATGTTGTACAACAGGTATGAAACTAATGACTTCTCATGTCACAACATAATATTTGTGTTCATGGTTTTTCAAAACCATATTTCTTTATCATTATTCTTTACCCACTTCTGGTGGTCATCAATATTTTAGCACTTGAAAATTTTATTTTGAAAATTGTGATTATAAGTGTCATATTTATCATAGCCACGGCCATAACCACGTCCATGAACACGATCTCTTCTGGGATCATGAGTTTGAATAGCATTCACTTCAGGGAATGTAGTAGAACTTGTTGGTCGGGCTTCATGATTTTTCATTAATAACTGATTATTTTGTTAAGCCACAAGAAGACAAGAAATTAAATTAGTATATTTCTTAACCTTTCTCACGATATTGTTACTGCAGGATAATATTTGTGGCATGAAAAGTAGAGAATGTTTTTTCTAACATATCATCATCTGTTACGTTATCTCCACATAATTTTAACTGTGAGATAATTTTATACATCACAGAATTATATTCACTTACAGATTTAAAATCTTGCAACCTCAAGTGCATCTAATCATACCATGTTTTAGGCAAGACGACCATCTTCAGGTGGTCAAATTAAATTTTGCCACAAAATAAGAGGGTCTTTCATGGTAAGATATTCTATTTTCAAATCTTCATGAAGATGATGACGAAGAAAAATCATAGTTTTAGCACTATCTCGTGCTAATGATCCACAACAGTATCTGCCAGGCTCATCGCAACTAGACGCATTACGACATCTAATTTCCATGACAAATAATTTCTTACGGTAACTTCAAGAGCCAGAAATTCAATCTTAATAAGATTTGTAATGAATAGAAATAATATACCTTTTTATTTTTGAATCAAACTTCAAACGATTTGTCATGAGAAAAACAATGTAGCTCTTTATTCTTTAGACAATCTTCAAATACTTTATTTGACGGTAGAGACTCGTGCTAATAACGTATTATGAAATTGTAGAAATACAATGGAATAATAAAAGTAACGAGAAGAGTATAAAAGTAACAAGAGAAATATATTGACGGTGAAAGGAGAATTTTATTAATGAACTTTTCGATTCCTTTGATACAAGTTGATTCGTATCTTTCGTATGAAATTTGTTATCAAATGAAATGGTCTTCAAGACCCTCTATTTTTAGGAAAAAGTTTAGAGGGTATTGCATCATTGTTGAACATCATCATCATCACAATATTAATTTTATTATCGTTCTTGAGGTATAGTCATAACATATAGATTTATACATTTTAGACCCTCTATGCTTAGTATTTAATACATCTCTCTACCATTCTTGGGACTTTTATGTGTTATTTGGATTATTATACATTAATAAGATTAATATTAAATTGTTGGGTTTCTCAATTATATTTTTTATTCTATTTCAGGCCCAAGTCTAAATGAAGTTAGAACGGACCTCATATTATAATTTTAGTGAACCCCAATATGCAAGAGATGCGGTTTAGGTGAATTAGAAGAGAAGAGAGGCCCGTGAAGACCAAAAAGAGAGAAACCCTAAGAAGATTAGAAGGGAATAAGATAAAAGGAAGAGAGATCAAATTAGAGAGAGGTTCGAAAATCAGAGAAGAGAGGCGGTTACTGTTCCCGCCTATAATGTTCACGTGGGTACTATTCATCGTGATTATAGAGAGAGATTTTCGAGAAATCATGGAGGCATTACAAGATTTTGTAATGCCAGCTTAAACACCTTGTAATCGGTCTAGGAGAAGATGCTTCCAGGGTAATTCAGAGTTTCAGAACATCATTTATTTCGGGTTGTTTTCTAATTTTCAGATTTAATTGCATGAGATTATGGATTGAATATTTATTCGATTGATTGAGTTTTGATATTGAACTTGGATTTGATTGGCAATTCTTAATTGAATTTATACGTCTATCTCTATTTAATTGTTTTCAAATCTGAATTTTTCATGGATTCATGGATTACCTTGATGTTCACGGGTCTTAG
>JAXGGT010052173.1:0-10615 GCA_035583425.1 Marsdenia floribunda
GCTTCCTTGGGAGATGACCTGGTGAGCACTATATTGCTTTATAGTTTTTAAATTAATCTTGGCCGGTTTGACGACAACTGCGAATTTATCCTTTACCAAAAGTCAATAAGATTTTGACTGCAAAGGTTGATCCTTAGAGCCAAGGACCAGTAGAGGGATGCAATTAGCAGTGTGGTGAAGGCTAACATGTGGGGGTGGGACTTTCGATTGGGGTTGGCCAAGAAAAGGGTCGAAAGGATGATTCCTAGCAAGATAATTCTGAGATAGGTAGGTAGAGGTAGGAGTGGGACAACGACTAGAAGATATAGTGAAAATAAAAGGTATATGCTATTACCGAACGGTGGGTGCCAATATGATGTGGCTGAATGGTCTTTTCTTCGTTCACCAAAGGGTCAGCTAGCCAAGGTAGTCTTGAATCTCCCCCAAAAAGGAGGGGGAATGAGGTATTTCCCCCAAAAGACTCAAATGCTTAAGTTAGATGTCTGTCCTTAAGGTCAAACTCTAATAGCAAGGGTAATAAATGTAATTACCTCAAATAGGGGATAAGAGTCCCTTTAATAGGTGATCTTATGCAAAAGAGAATGGTTAAATTTTCGATGTGGGATTATGATTCCAAGACAAAGTGTCTTGTTTCTTGAAGGTTAAGTGTTACTTTACACACATAAATATAATCTATATTTTATGCCTATGCATACCATACACCACAAAGTTGTAGGAGTGGAGATGTATGGTAAAAGGGAAAAAGTGACAGTTCCAAATATGCTACAACCCCTATAAAGATTTGAGTTTAGGGATATAGCCAGAGATAGATAAGGGATAGGCTGACATCTATGGATTCTTGAGAGGTGTTAGATGGAAAAGTCATGGGTGATTTATCATTTATGATAGTTTTCACCCTAGTTTGAATCCCTTGTGACAGGTTGAATTAGGAATTGGTGGTCGTGGACAACTAGCTAGGGTGTAATTCTAATTATTCATTTGAAATTTGTATGTAAGAGAAAAAACTCATAAAATTAACATAGAACAAAGTTCAAAATTTGTCGTTCCTAGCAACTCTTTTAAATTCATAAGAGAACTGATAAAAGGGACTTTATTCCTCCACATTTGTTTTTTAATAAGAAAATAAGAATATACATTTGTGAACAGCGGATTTCTCCATTGATATAACTTTGAGATTAGTTGAGGGTTGATCTCAATTTCTTCTATTGATTTCTTCGAAGAACTTTAAAGAAAATAGTTCGATGTGTTAGAGTTTTACTACATCGAAGATGTTATGTCTTGAACCCTAATTTATTAGAATTCCTCAATTTTTATTAATTAGATTTTGTTCACACTGTAAATACATATTTTACATATATTATTTAAATAATATATGTATTTAAAAAAGAACTATCAATATCAAAGTAATTATTAAAATTTTAAATAATTTTAGAATAAGGTTACTCTAATTAATTTAAAATTTAAAATTCTTGCAACATTCTTTTGTTAAGAATTAATTTCCTTTTATACTAAAAAAAGAAAATATATTTTTAATATTTTCAATCTTTTTTTATTACAAATCAATTTTACAATAAATAGAAAATCTTCTATTTTCTATTTTACATTAACAAAAAAAAATATATATATATATATAACATAAAATGAATTTTTATTTTTTTTAAATATATATATATATATATATTATGGCCTCCTATATCAAAATATCCATATATAAGGTTTCTCTACTCATCCTCAAACATCATTCAACACAATAGAAAGAATAAAAGGCCCACTTTAACGTGGGTTCCTCCCTCCAAATACTTTGACAAATTCTTCATTTAAAAGGTTATATATTTATTTTAATATTTTTGTCAACAAATTTAAAAAATTCTATAAGTAAAGACTTATAAAATATAACCTCTTTTCTTTAAAAAGAACTCCTCCACGATGGAGGTTTTTCTCTCAAGCTTGTCTTGAGTTATTGTGGTAAGTGCGGCTATATTTGGTAACTTCCTACTATTTTTGGCAAGTGAACGATTGAGGCGTGATTGGTGGATCTTGGAATTGGTGGCCTTTTGCCGGATCTTGCAGCGGTGACTGGTGGTGTAGGGTGTGTTCGAGTGTTCAGTTAGTGCCAGTCGTAATTCTTTTTGTGCTCACGCTTTTGTTGGCTAGGGTTTTGTGTGTTCTTCGGTTGCCCTCCATAATGAATGATGCAATTTTACAAAAACTAGGTAAAGTAGATCTGGGTGATGGGGAAGCAGGTTGTATCAACCTGGATGATAGTGATATTCATGCAGGTTTGTCGGAGTTTGAGTGTAGTTTTGTGGCTTATATCAATGGTGGTATACCTTTTCATCTAGAGGGTTTCAAGGGGGCGATGGCACGATCTTGGAAATGTGATTCCTTTTCGATTCAAAAAATCGATGAAAAGTTACATCAACTCCTTTTTTTCCAGTGCAGAAACTGTGGAGCATGTTATCCATAATGATCCATGGACTTATGAAAACCAATTGGTTTTAGTGAGGCCATGGTAGCGCCGTGTGAGGCTATCCCTGCGGGATTTTGAATTTGCACACTTCTGGGTTCACATTGTGGGTTTCCCTCGCTATTGTTTTATGATGGATGTGGGTCTTAAACTTGCCAAATCGTTTGTTTCATGCTCAGAACTGCAGCTGCAAGAAGATAGATCTTATGGGACTAAATTCTTTCACCTCAGGGTTCTAATCAACATCCTAAAACTTTTGCAGCGAGTAGTTCGGGTTAGTACACCGGATGGTGCGATTCATTATGCCTTGCTCAAATATGAATGATTACCTTCGCTGTGTTTCTTCTGCAGTGTCATGGGTCATCGGTATCGGAACTGTAATAAAGAAGGTGCCGCTGGAAAAGATGTCAAGGAGATGATGTCTGGGCCTTGGATGGGTGGAGTCGATAATATTCGAGCAGATAAATTATTCTCAATCAACGATTCCAAGCAATTATCACCACATGTGCTTGACAATCTGCATGCAGATGAGGATAGTGTAATGCAATCTGCCACGATGACGTTGGGAACCAATGGTATGTCGACATCTCAATCGGATGCTCTTGCAATGATAGTTCTTGGAAGTACTGAAGCGACAACGACAATTGTTGACTTGGTGTGTGTTCCCTAGTAGTCGACTATACCTAAGAAAAGAATGGAGAGTAGTTCTTCAGAAGCCAGCAAAGCAGTTGGTAGTATTGAGGCTCCCAAAAAATTGAAACGCTCAACGGTGGAGGCTTCGGTGCAGCCTCGCCGATCCTAATGAGTTGCATAAGTTGGAATTGTCAAGGATTGGGGTCTCCTCGAACAATTCAGGAATTGAAGGCCCTAACTCGGTCTCACAAGCTAGATTTTTTATTCATCATGGAGACAAAATTCGCTTCTTCACGCTTACAGCGTTTGAAGACTACTCTTGGTTTTAATAACTGTTTTATGGTGGATCGCGTGGGTATGAGTGGAGGCCTGGCATTGTTATGGCATGATGAACTTGACATTCAATTATTGAGCTACTCAAAGCATCACATTGATGTTAAAATTTCTAAGTAGTTGGACAAGGATTATTCTTTCTTCACTGGGTTCTATGGCTGTCTGGATGCTTCACAGAGACAGTTAGTATGGGAATTCTTGACACGGTTGGGTACTCATCTGGTGAAACCTTGGCTTCTCATGGGTGATTTTAATGAAATTTTATATTCTCATGAATCTAATGGTTGTATGCTTCGACCAAAATCTTGGATGTGCAATTTTTGTCATACGGTAGATGGCTTGAAGTTGACAGAAATTTTTTCTGAGGGTGCGAAATTTACTTGGTGGAATAGATAAAAGGGCGATCATTCTACTTGGACAAAATTGGATAGAGGATTTAGGAATAAGCAGCTTATCTGAGACTCCCTGCATATGGTGATTAAAATTGTACCTAAGGCAAAGTCGGATCATATGGCTTTGGTTTTTACTGGTGAGAAGGTTCCAAATGATAATGGAAAAAAAAAGGGAACGACCGCTTAGAATTGAACCTTGGTGGTTCAAGGAAGTAGAACTTTACTCTTTAATTTCCAACCATTGGGAGAGCACTTGTGGAGCTAATCCAAGGCTGCTGTTGGAAAGTTTAAACCATCTCAAGTACCACATGCATGCATGGAGTTCAGCAAAATTTGGAGACTTACTGCACCGAATCAAAGCTGCTCGGTCTGCCCTGAACCACTTGGTACCAGGACATTGAACTGATGAGGAATTTAAAAAAGCATAGGATGCTCTTCAGGAATTATTAGGGGTGGAAAATGAATATTGGAAGCAGTGATCTCGTTCCAATTGGCTTACCAATGGTGATCGCAACACAACATATTTTCATCATCATGCTAACCACCGACACCGACGCAATCAAATTGTGACAATTCAGGACAACGGTGGCTTTTTGCATACAGACCAACAGGAAATTACAGCTATGGCGTGTAACTTTTTTGAGCAGCTCTTTCAGAGTGATTCAAGGAGTGTGAATTATGAGCAGATTTTCGGCGATGCTTGCTTTCAGTGTCTTAAGGAAGAAGATCGCCTAAGGCTGAACACAGATTTCACAGAACAAGAGGTACTTTCAGCCTTAAAGGCTTTTCATCCAACGAAATCTCCACGGCCTGATGGGTTTCATGCTGCCTTTTATAAAAATTATTGGAATATTGTTGGTCCTGCTGTACTTTCTACTGTGCTTGGTTGTTTGAATGGTGATCTTAATATTTGTGATTTAAATGATACTTTTATTACTTTGATTCCTAAAATGAAGCACCCTGAAACTATGGCAGAATTTAGGCCCACAAGTTTATGTAATGTGTTATATAAACTTATTGCGAAATGCATTACTAATAGACTTAAAACGGTGTTGGGTTATGTAGTTGATGGATCTCAAAGTGCATTTGTGAGTGACCATTTGATTACTGATAATATTATTATAGCCGTTGAGGCCTTTCATTGGCTTAAGTTGGGGAAAGGTAGTCCTGATTCTGAGGCCTATGCACTTAAATTGGATATGTCCAAGGCTTATGACAGGGTTGAATGACAGTATATACAGTGTGTCCTTATCCAGATGCATTTTCCGGAGAGATTTACCAAACTCATTATGGATTATATTTCCACGATCCATTTTCAGATTTTGTTTAATGGCATTACTTCCAAACAAATCAAGCCTTCACGTGGTCTTCACCAAGGCGACCCTTTGTCTCTGTATTTATTTATTTTATGTGCTGAAAGTTTCTCTTGTTTGATTGATCAGGCAGTTCGTAAAGGTGAGTGATCGGGTATTCGGATAGGTAGAGGAGCTCCACAAATTTCTCACCTTTTCTTTGCTGACAATTGCCTCCTTTTCATGGAAGATACAACTACTAGATGGTTTTAAAACAGGTGTTGGATAAATATGCTCAGGCTTCTAGTCAGCGGATTAATTTTCAAAAATCCTCAATTTATTTCTCTAAATCTGTGGATGTTCCTCGAAGGTTATCCCTGGCTCAATCACTTAGTATATGGGTTTGTCAAGGTAATGGGAAATATCTTGGTTTACCATATTTATTTGGGCGTTCTAAACAAGATGTGTTTTCATATCTTAAGGAAAGGGTTTGGAAAAAAAACTCATGGATGGAAAGAGAAACTCTTGTCTTGGGGTGGTAAGGAAGTCTTAATTAAATCTGTTCTCCAAGCGATTCCAACATATGCCATGTCTATATACAAGCTTCCCAAGTAATGACATCTGTAAGAAATTTTGGTGGCATTCATCCGGAGATGGTAGTGGTATGTCGTGGGTTGCATGGGAGAAACTTTGTGAGTCTAAGCGAGATGGTGGATTGGGTTTTCATGACTTATCTCTCTTTAACCAAGCATTACTTGCAAAACAAGGCTAGCGAATAATACAAAACCCTAACCTTTTGGTTGCAAGAGTTCTCAAATCTCGATATTTTTCTAATTATGATTTTATGTAGGTCCCTCTTAGTTCTCAACTGTCCTATATGTGGCGATCCTTTTTACATGGTAGAGAGTTATTAAGTCTCAGGCTACGTTGGCGTCTTGGCGATAGGCAGCATATTCGAGTCTTTGATGATCCTTGGTTACCTGAACCATATTCTTTCAAAGTGATATCTCCTTGTTTTCTCCATGAGAGACTTTACGTCTGTCATTTGATTAAGGAGGGTAAATGGAATGAACAACTCCTTAGAGTTTTGTTTTGTAGCAAGGACATTGAGCTTATGCATAGCATTCCTATATGCCCAACGGGGGGTCGAGACTAATGGGTTTACAGTATCATCTGCCTACCACTTGGCACTTCAACATCAATGGAGTCTTCAGCAAGGTAGTGCCTCTCAACATCCACAATCCTGGAAACTCCTCTGGAACCTGAAAATACCGTCTAAAGTTTACCATTTTATGTGGAGATTGTGCCATCAAACTTTAGCTACTCGTTCCAATCTGCGGAGAAGAGGAATCTCTGTGCCTGATTTCTTCTCACGATGTAAGGCTACTCGAGAGACTGACACGCATATCTTCCTGGAATGTAGCTCAGCCAAAGCAGTTTGGCATCGTGCGTAGCTTCCACTGCCTAGCTGGTCTACATTTGCGACTTCGTGGCTTACTCTCTTGCATCATAAACATCAACAGGTTGAAGAGACATCAGGAACTTTGGAGGAGGTTGCTATGATTCTATGGTCATTATGGTCAGCAAGGAATAACTGTGTCTTTCATGAGAAAGAGACCCCTCCACGAGTCACTGTGGAGTATGGCTTAGGGCTCCTAAAGGACTATTGGGCTCATGCAACAGTACATTGCCCAGTGCTTGTGACGACAGTTCCAAGGACACAACAGCGGAGACAGGCACACTTAAACTGAACACAGATGCTTTGTTGTCTCTTCATGGTGATGGATTCGGGTTTGTGCTGAGAGACTCGCTAGGTACTATTGTATTTTCTGGAGCTGGACCAATTCAACATGCCTGTAATGCGGAACATGCAGAATTGCTTGGCATCTAGTGTAGCTTCCTGATGGTACAACAGGCTGGAGAACATTCTGCCATTATAGAAACTGATTGTGTCCGTATAGTGCAGGGTGTGAATAATAAGGCACCAGATCTCTCGATGAATGGGACTCTTATAGATATGGTTTCATAGGTTTGTGTAGTGGCTGAGGGTTGGGGCTTACAGTTCTGTCCTAGAGTAGCAAATTCATTAGCTCATAAGTTGGCCAAAGTGGGGGTTTCCTTAATGCAGAATGTTTTATGGACTAATTCTGCACATCCTTGTGTTTTTGATGAACTGCAATCCGGTTGGATTCTCTTGAATTAATGCATTTCACACTTTTTTTCTCAAAAAAAAAAAAAAAAAAAAGAAGTGAAGACTTATAATATTAATATATATATATAGTTAAAATATGGTATAAAATAGTCTTCAATCTTAATGAAGTTTATAATTTTTCATTTAACAAATCATATGTGAAGATACCTAAAAAAAAAAAAAAAAATCACACCATTCTAATTGCCATCTCGTTCTATATATACCTTTTAGCTTTTACGCACTTAGATTTATGTAAAATTACTCCAAAATAATGTGAAATTGATGCCAATGACTTTTTATGTTTTAATTTTTTTGAAAAAAAATGCAAGGGTAAAAGACAAATGTACAAGAAAGTAACCCAGCCATAAATATGAGTGGCAAAAAGATTATTTAAATCTATCTATCTAGAGATATTTATGTAATGTAAAATTTTATTTAGATTTAATTTATTTATATCCGTAATGGAGGGTAAATAAAATTTGATAGAGATTTGTTTGTATCCATTAAGATTAATTGGATATCCAATAAAATCTATTTAAATAGTATTCAATCCATTTAGAGATGATTTATTTATATGGGCGTTGTTTTGTCAGGTCGATGGATGTTCGTTGATCAAGATTAATTAGATATAAATGGATATGATATCCAATGAAATTTTTAATTATTCAAGCTGTTAATAGCATCCAATATATTTAATTGTGGATGAATATTAATGGAGAAGAATGAAGAATATATGAATTTAATGGTTTTTTTTTTTTTTTTTTTTTCCTCTAATGTAAGAGTGAATATAAATGTATAAAACACTTAAGGTTCTTTTAGAGTTTTCTTCAACAAATTAGGCATGTTTTTGGTAAAATTTATGTATTATTATTATTTGATTAACATTGATATGCAATTATAACTCATATAAGACTCTAAGTAATGATATTGTCAGAGAGTTTGGATACTAACAGATACTGATTTTTTTTTTTTTTCAATAATAAATGATTAATTGCAAAAATAAATAAATAATATTAGAGTGTATACTCAATAATAAATCAAAAAATTTTAGAGTGTATTTAAATTGCATTCTATTCAGTCAAAATTACCATTTTATTTATTTTTGATAATTATTTATATTTATTTAGAAACAAAAATTTTAAATATTTTTTTTGAGTATACGTGGACTCGAATCTGTGATCTACAGGGAGAGGGGGAAGTATGCATGTCACTGGACCACAGGCCTCTGGGTAAAATTTTAAATATTTTAATATAAAAATTTTAAAATATAAAAAACATAACTAATTTAGTTTCTCATCAAAATTAAATTACAAATTTATTTGAAATGGATCATGTCCATATCTCCCAAATAATAAATTTACTTATTATTGTTGCAGTATTGGCAGAAGGTTGAACGCAAGAAGCGTCTCCATTGATGTTTAAGTCGTTGAAAACCATCGACGATAAATGATTATGAGAACGAAACCAGTAGGCAGTATACAACTTAAGAAATCAATTAATGTTGAAGTGTTTTTGGTAGAAAAAGAAAAATAAAAAATGTTGAAGTGTATTTTCTTTTTCTGTTTTTTTGAGAGAAAGAGGATTCTTTTTAGGTAAGTTAATGGTGAAGTGTTTTGATGGCTTGAAAAACTGTCCCATATAGAATGTTTTTAGAATTGGACGGAACCAAAATAAAAATAAAAAAAAAAAAAATTAGTGATTTACGTTTTAATGGTTGAACCACAATTAAATCGTAATTGAATCGCAACTGAATCATAAATAAATTGAAAATTAAAAAAAAATTAATATAAATAATATATTTTTAATAATTTAATGCAAGGAAAATTAGATATTTTAGTCTTTATATTATTTTTGTTTGGAAGAATTAGCTCTTATATTTTTTCTATAACTTTTCAGTCTTCAAATTAAAATTAATTGGATAACTAAGTCCTTTTAGATATATTTTTGTCTATTTTCAATGTCAAAATTTATGCAATTTATAATTATAAGTGTGCTATTAAATAAGAATATTTTTACTCATTCAAAAAATATATACATGCAAATTATGTGACTTTTGGCATAAAAAATGGGTAAAAATATTATCAGATAATGACTTATTTATCCAATCAATTTTAATTTTGGGACTAAAAAAGTTAAAGAAAAAAGATAAGGACTAATTTTTTCAAACAAAAATAAAATAGGGACTAAAATGTCCAATTTTCCTTGAATATAATTTTAATTTATAAAAATTTAAACTATAGAAAAATAACACATTTACTATTTACTATTTACTCTTTAGTAAATATTTATATTCTATACATTTTTAAATTAAAAATAAATATAATTAACAAAATCACAATAGTAAAAATATATTTTTAAAAAAATAACCTCCATCCCATTAAAAGTGAAATAAGAGATAATTAAAAGCAATTAATACAAATCATGTCATAATGTTACCATAAACCAAAAAAAAAAATCTTATTTTTTCCTCTAAAAAAATTAAAAAAAAAAAAAGAAAGAAAAGAAAAGTCAACTCTATTTAAAAATTACTATTTTTAATATAATTTTTATTATTAAATATAATTGATTTGAAGACCAATTCACAATCTGACCAACCAATTCGGTTGACTCACAAAAACAGTGCCTATATATATATATTTTTTGATAATTGAACAGTGCCTATATATATATATATATATTTTTTTTTTGATTATATTGGGCGGACTCGAACCCGCGCCTACGGAAGAGTGGGATCATACATACCAGTGGACCAAAGGGTCAGTAGTAACAGTGCCTATATATAATGATGATGAATGACCTCTCAAAAAAAAAAAAAAAAAAAAAAAAATGATGATGAATGTGCGATTGGTTGGTATATATTCATTTTTCCTTCCTTTCTTTTTGACATTTTTTTTTATTTGTCGTTTTCTGGCGAGATGCAGGTGAGAAACACCCACACCAAGCCCAACGAATCTGTAGGTTACTTGCGTACTTTTCTTGGTTTTGAAAGAAACATTGTTTTGTTAGTAATTGGAATTTGGAGTATGAGGGTATATTTGGATTATAGTTTTTTTTTTTAGTTTGTTCATTTTTTTTAAAAAGAGTTGAGTAGAGTTAAAAAAACGAGGAGTAAGGTGGGGCCAATGTAATAAGTTGTCTAGTGAATAGGAGACAAAATAATATATTATATTAAGTGTAATAATGATATAAATGTTGGAGTATTGATATAAAGAATTATGTGATATATTTATTGAATATTTTATTTTTAGAATGATTTGACTATTTCAATGAATATGAATATAGAATTTTATGGACAAATCCAAAAAAG
>JAXGGT010052183.1:0-10614 GCA_035583425.1 Marsdenia floribunda
CTTCAAACGTAAAATATAGGAATCAATACAACGAGTTTCACTAAGGAAGAGAAGATCAGGTTTATGAGACCTAATCATAAATTGCATGGGACGACCCCAAACCCCTGCAATTCCACGCGAAGCAACTCACTGCAATCGGCGGGACTGTTAGCAGTCACCGCCGTTGAAGACTTCAACTTCTTGGACGCCGAAGCTGATTTTTCTTGAGGAGGGCCATCCTTGCCAACACTATGCTGCTGCTTTTGAGGGGTTAACTATGAAGAAGGTAGCTTAGCAATTTTCACAGCACCATGAGGGGAAAAATTGTGAGCAACCAAAGCTGCACCATGCTCACTACTAACCACGTCCGAAGTGGGCAGTACTGGAGAGAGGGGGGGAGACTCCTCCATGGGTAGGTCGTGGTGAATACGAGACACAACTATGGGATTTGGAAGAGCAAAGAGGTAGTCAGAAAACATATTGTCCACCGCTCCAAGCCAAGGTCCAAATGCTAAGGTTTTTACATCCACACCATCCGCCACCAACTCCTTACAATCACGAAACCGATACCACATTGAAAACAAAAATTATGGAGCCTCTCATACTTGAACAAACCAGCATGGACAAGGCCATCTGGGGTGGATAAACGACAGATACATTTCAAGGGCTTCGAGAGATCCACCAATGCCCGAAACTTGTAAAATTTGGTGCCAAGATGTCGGTCCTCATGCAGTTGAAATTCATGGCAAGATTCCATGGTTTTTGCAAGTTTCAGCCCTGCTTCCAAGTTATAACAAAACATAGGAAGACCCGTTAAATGTATCCAGAAATACTCCTTGTGCCAATCCAGAGTAGGTGAAGAATCATTACGCAATCGAGACCGCACAAGAACAAGGGAGTTCTCGAAGTTCCAAGGGCCATTAGAGAGCACATAATCCACCATTTCTTGTGTACCAAAAAAGATTTGGTACAAAGAATCATCCACTTGTTGGATAGAAAAGGAACCACACTTCCATGCTTTACCCATAGCAATCCGGAATCCATCTAAGTCAAAGGTTTTTCTGCCATGAAGTTTAGCAACAATGCTGAGATCTTCTTCAAGTAGACCTTCTTGAATGCCATCCGATTCAAGAGAGATGCAGTTTGATTCTTCCATACCAAGATCAACGTTAATTAGACGTTGCAATATGGTATCATCCATCACCATGACACAGTCACAACAGTGGGGGCACACCCATTCCGACAATAAGAATACGCCCACGATCAGGATACAAACGCAACACCAGGAGGCAAAATACCCCTCGAGTACTGAACAGATCTGAACACAAACAAAGCCAGCAATAGGACGATATCAGAACCACCAAAGACAACCGGCCATCCACCAAAACCACTACAAAATTCGGCGAAAACCAGTCCAAATCGAGATCCATTAATCTCTCCTCAATCAGTGACTTACCATAAAAGATAGGAAGTTACCGAAATGAAAATTAAATTTTTAAATTTTTAAATCTCTTTTTCTTCTTTCTCTATATCGCCGCCACGACACGACCACTAACATCCCTGCTTCTTCCTCTTCCTTTTCTAAGCCAAACTGAGAGTAGGAAAGTTTCCAAACTGAGAAATCATAAAGAGATGAAAATTTCTTTGTTTCTAGAAACACTTTTCACTAAAATTCCAACCAAAACTAGAAGTGGAGTAGTCATGCAAAACACAAGTTTCTAATATTCATCCAAATAAGAAGGCGACTCCATATTTCTTCACACCTTCAAAGTTTTCCTTATCTTAACTGCCCTTTTTTCTCCTCCAAACCACCATAACCAAGAAAACAAGAAACAAAACCCAACAGTATTTAAATACTGCCCCTAGTGGATGCTGCTTCCACCTTTTACCTTAAAAGTGACGAACATCTCAAAGAAATTTTTTAACAATAATATTCCTTCACATAGACCCAATCGCCATTACAAACAATGTCATTCCTCTTCTTCCTTTCCTTTCCTTTCCTTTCCTCCTCTTGTTCTCCTTCTCTTCTTGTATGTTTTCTTAATTATGCAATACTTACTAAAATCACCACTACTAATCTTTGTCTCTCTACATAATCTACATTCTCTTTCTACTCTATGCACAATATTCTCTCTCTCTGAAGCTCCACAAAGCATGTTGTGAGCATTAAGAAGAAGAGGAAGAAGGAGGGATGGCATTGGCGTTGGCGGAATCAACAACGACAACTACATAGTGAAAAAAAGAAAAAGAGATGGAAGGAATGAAGATGGCGCCAGCTCAACCACAGGGATTCCGACCAATCTTCTACTCCTTTGCATGAAACATTTTCAAGTTTCTTCCTTTTAGCCTTCCGAAGTATGACTCTTCCCTTATTCTAAGTCTTAGCTTGGTGAGAACATTTAGTGTGGATAAAAATTCTTTTAGAGAGGAAAAGAGAGAATACCGAAAAAGAGGAGAGAGTGGCGGCACAATCATGAGAGTTTTTCCTTGGTTCAATTCCTTTTAAGATAATTGCTTTTAGGTATATTCTTCCCGTAGGAATAGGAAACCAAAAATCGTTATCTTATCTAAAAGGAAAACTGAAACCTAGTTGGATGCTACCTTATGAATTTTGGCTAGCCAAGGACTTGACAAAGTCCTAATGGCGAAAATTTTCTAGTACTAAATGGGCTAGGTTTTGCGCGCAAAAAATCTGTACAAGACTGGTCCAAACCTCTTAATTAATTAATTATTTTTTATAGGTTTTATAAAATACCCAAAACTAGTTAATTAATTCTAATATAACTCTTAATATGTATCAACATATATCAGCCTAATTAATTATTTGGATTGGAAAATTTATTCCAATCCAAATAATTAATTAAATGGTCTCTTATAGGATAAATGTAATTTCTCTTCCAATCAATTATCCAATAAGCCCAGATTGTGTTTAAACAACATCAAGGTAACTAGAGCTATTCTGGGGACCAAAAAACATATTATTCATGACTACTAAAATGACCAAAATACCCTTATTATTTGATACTGCGAAAGTATAGTCTCCGACCTACAAGTGAAATGACAGAATTACCCCCTCTATGTAACACCCATCAATGAGATAGGATAAATATACTAACACTTATCTCAAAGACATCTACCATACTTAGATTTCTAGTCCGATAATCCATGACTCACTCGAATATACTTGCTTAACATAAGGAACTATCCAAAAGCACACATTCTAAAATCACGTTCCCAGGGCCCTAGATTATTTAGATTATCCTAGACAATCACAAGTGGGTGATTAATCCTCACTAATTAAGGCATAGAAACTCTTTTGTATGAGTATGTTGTAACTAACTAAAGCAGTACACTCAATATACAAGGATATTAATCTCACAAAAGAAATGTCAACTAACATATATCAAAGTGTAAAACTCTAACTTTGCCAAACCACCAACTCATACTCAAGTATGAGAGTATCCATCCACACTGTAGCAGTAATAGTCTGGTCTCTATAATTATAGTTCTTTGAGAGAGTCCACTACTATAGGTCCAGTTCTACGTATTCGAAATACGCTTATGCCTATGACGTGAGTGAACTACTCACTGATTTAAGGTAAATCATTCTCTATTGGAAATCATGACATAATAGTCTTACCTTAATGAAATGCTCATTTCCATTAAACGTCTAAAAACATAATTTTACTTGTACAACAAGTACCCATAGTCTTTACTCATAGTCTATACCTTACTGTGAAGAATGACCCAACACATAGATGATTACTTATCATACTTGGACCTTTAAATGCATAATATATAATATAAGAAACAAACTAAATTTAATAAATAATTATTTTATTACATTATAAGCTGTATTTTTTGAAAAGATAATAGGGGATTTATTTAAATTTATTTTTTGTCTCGATACTTTAGAAAAATGATCTAAAATATGTTTAATAGAAGATATACTAGTATCATCAGTTTTAGAAAACAGAATCACGTCATTTGCAAATAGTAAATGTGAAATTTTAGGACCACTTTTAGATATGGAAATAGGTGACCCATATTTGTTTGAAACTACTTCATTTATTAAGTATGGATAAATAATCCACACAAAGAATAAAGATGTAAGGTGAAATAGGATCTTCTTGCCTAATTCCTCTAGAAGGATACATAATTTTAGAAGTATAACCATTTGAGAGAATGGAGTAGAATGTAGAAGTAATGCAAGCCATTATAATTGAAATAAAATCTGCTGGGAATTGAAAATATTTAAGCACTTGACAAATAAAAGACCATTCCAGTTTATCAAAGGCTTTTTTCATGTCTAATTTAATGGTCATATAAGATGTTTTACTTTTTGTATGATGAAAAAACCTAATAATTTCCTGAGTTATGATAATATTATCAGTAGTTCTTCTACCAAGTAAAAATGCTCCTTAATTGGGGCTAATGAGATTATTAAGTATTGGTTTGATTTTTTAAATTATTTTGTATGAAGTATTACATAGGCTAATGGGCCTATATTTTAATATAGTATCTGCATTATCAATCTTTGGTATAAGTACGTTATGAGTATGATTAAGTTGATCAAGCATGTGTTCTTTTTGAAAGAAGCCTATTTTTAAAGAATTAATGGAAGGGCCTATGAATTTCCAAAATTTTTGAAAAAACATAGGGTTTAAACCACAGGATCAGGTGATTTTAAAGGTCCCATAGAGAATAGAGCATCTATGATTTTATTTTTTTTTTTATTTTTTTTTTGAGAAGGTAATTTAGAAACATATTGATAAAATTGATGTGGAAATACATGATGATTAAGATGTAACAAATCAGAGAACAAAATATTACATGTATGAGCAGAAGTTAAAAAAAAAAAAAAAAAAAAAATTATTGAAATGTGTGTATTAAATATACTTTTATCAAGTTGATCTTTAATTCTAGTCATTTTAAAAATTCTTCTGTTAGCTACAACTGAATTATGAAAAAACTTTAAATTACAGTCACCTTCTTGTATCCATTGTAATTTGGATTTAAGTTTCCAAAAGTCATTCATTATGAAGGATATTAATATACTCTTTTTTCAATTTTTCTTGCAGGCCAATGAGGAAAGGACTATATTTAGATTGTATGTATTTGTGTATGCCCACTAATCTAGCCTTTATGTGTTTCTTTTTATAAAAAAAAATAATAATAAAATTCCAAAGGTAATTTTATTCCGGAGGATTGTATTTTCTATAAAATGTTTGAGACCATTGAGATAGTGGTTTACAATATAGTTCGTAGAGTTAGAATTTTCAAACTATGCATTTTTAACTATTTGTAAAACAAGCTGGTTCTAAGAACCACATAGTTTCTTCTTTAAATATGCTATTTCTGTTTCCGTTTAGATGGACATTTTTGTTTAATAGAGTGGGACAATGATCTGAATGTGTTCTAGACAAAGTGATATACTTTAAAGTTCAAGAAAAGCTTTTATCAAACTGTCAGAACTTAGAAATCTATCTAGTCTCTGAAATATAAGGGTATATGGGGTTTGAGAATATCATATTTGTCTATGTGTGCATGTGTCCTTGATATCCTAAGTGATGAAGACCACAATTCCAAGTAAAAGTTTGAAATAATTATAAGATTTTAGAGTTAACAGTAAGTCCATCAAATTTTTCAAAATGGTGCAAAGTATATAAAGTTTAAATCACCCACTAAAAGCCAAGGAAGAGTTATATTATGACTAAATGAATATAATTTTTCCCATAATGTAATCTTGTTTAATAGATGAGGTTTAGAATATATAGCAGAAAAAATAAGTTTATGGTGACTTACCTCAATCTGAACATATATTTCTTCTGCTGATTGTGAGATTAAAGAAAGATTGACAAGAGTCATTCCAAAGTAGGAAGATAGCCCCAGATAAACCATCTGAGTCTGACTTAAACTTAATGTAGAAAGGGTAGCCCAGATTAGTTATTATCTCATTTAAACTACCTCCACAAAGTTTTGTTTCAGTGAGAACTATAACAGAAGGCTTATGAGAGTTAACTAGGTCTTGGAAGGTAACTAGAAAGTCCCTATTTGCTGCCTCTCTCCACAATTCCAGTGTAGGATTAGACAAAGATAATGAAGGGTCTTCTAGGGTAAGATTAGTTTACATCTGCCCCTCTAGAGTATTTTTGAATCTAGAATCAGGATTGTGACATACATGAGAGCGTTGTGTTGTGATGGGGATGTCCTAGCTAAGTACCATTGACAAACCATGAGTTGGATGAACAGAAATGATGTATGTCTTGGGTAGATGTGATTGTGTTGTTGTGTCTATGATTTTGTCCTTTAAATTTAAAAAACTACTAGAGGTGATACGCCCAAGCTTCTCCTGAAGGAGACTGCTCTCTACCAAATTGATTTTTAGATTTAGTTCTAGAAGTTGAGACTGGGAAAGTAGTGGTAATTCTGTTTTGTCATTTGTTGAGTGGTCAGTTGATTGATTGTCTATGAGCATATTGTTGCTAAGGGGGAAACCAATTCATTACTTGACTTGTTTGTTGAGTCTACTGAGTCTGGTAAATCTAATTTCCTTCATTATTTGATCGACGCTCCCTTGATTATAGAGTGGACCATAGAGGAGAGGTTGTGGGATCTTGAATCATGATCAGTACAGGCTAATTTTATAGTGTTTGTGATAACTCCTTCTCGGTTTCAATCCCCAATCCTAGTATGGATTCCTTTTTTTTCTTTTTTTCTTATTACTAGAAATTACTTTTACATTTTCATTCTCATCCCGTTAGGGGTCAAATATTATGGTGTAAATCTTTTACCAGGAAAAAAAAAAAATTTTAAAAATTATCCATATTTTTAATTAAATTATTAATAAAAATGTATAAATAAATTTTATAAAAATAAAAATAAAGTCTTCAATATAGTTTTTTTAAAAAATATATATATAAAATTGCATTAAACCATAAATTAAAATAATAAAAATATAATTTCCAAACCCTAATGCAAATAAAAACAATTTCCCCCAAAGCATTACTATATATATTGGAGTTTTAAATTGACACACGTTTTAAATTTATTAGTGTCTTATACAATGTGTTACAAGAGTATCTTAGAAATCTAGCACCCTATCATAAAATTAATTGAATAAATATATATATATGCAAATTAATTTTATAAAAATATTTATTAAATAATTCTTCAATTCAATCCCTTAACAATTTTTAATTTATTTGTATTAATCCTAAATCTATTTTTTTAAAAAAATAAATAAATTCAATTCTTTCAACCAATAATATATATATATATATATATTGCATTTTTCGTGCATATAGGAATGACAATATACAACCTGACACGAACTTGATAAGAAATACGAAATTAGCTGTATAAGATTAAGGATAAACATATTTGTGTTAGAGCAAATTAACCTGTTTAATGATAATCGTGTTCTGGTTGAATCTGCGTATCTCGGTTCTAAACTGCATAACCAGTTTAAATAATAATTAATTTTTTTAGGGCAAAAAATCCTAGCAACATATGAACTTTATCAAAGTCTAACTTTAGCCCTTGAACTTTTTTTCGTTCAACTCTGACACTCGAACCTTTTTTTTTTTTGTACAAATCTTGTATTTCTGTCCATTTTGACCATTAAGTGTTGTTTGAACATTAAATGTTAGGGTTATTTTTGTGTTTTTTCTAAAAAAAAATTAATTTTTTTCTTCAATTTTTCTCTCCCATCCGTACGAAAATCTATCATCATCATCTTTTCTCATTGTTCATATTCTTCCTTTCTAGAGTAGGTTGCACTATTTCAATGTTTTCTTCCTCTTTTCTTCTTATATGGTTTTCAAACTTCATTGTTATAAGATCTTTGGTAAATTTTGTCGGAGGTGGATTTCTCTTCTTTTTCATCATATTTTTTTCCCACTTCTTTTCTTTTCTTTTCCTTTTTTTTTTTTTTTCCTGAAATTCATCAAATCTGGAGTGGGTTGTTCTAAATCCTTGATATCGATGGGAATGGATTGCAAATATATGTATATTGGTGGGTTCTTTTTCTTCTTCATAAATTTTTTTTCCTTCTTCAAATTTTGTCAGATCTTGAATGGGTCACATAAATTTTCTTCAAATCTTCTTCATCTTTCATATTTTTAAAGTGAGTTGCAAGAATGGGTGCAAAGATATGTAAATTGATGGGTTCTTCTTTTTCTTTGTCATATTTTTTTCTTCTTCTTCAAATCTTATCAAATCTGGAACGGATTGGAGTGGATTGCAAGATAGATATACAAATTTATACAAATCTTTTTTAAAATTTTAGAATATTTTTTCTGAGTTGAAATTCTTTTTTTTTTTTTCTTCTTTTACAGATAAAATTGATATACTAATTATATATACATTTGAATAGATTATGAAGATTTTTGATAAATTTTAATGAGAGAAGAAAAAATTTTTAAAAAAAATGAAGAAAATAATTGATTTTTTTAAAAAAAAAGGAAAAAGACAAAAATAATTCTAATATTTAACCGTCAAAATAGACAAAATTGCAAGATTTGTACAAAAAAGTTCAAGTGTCAAAACTGAACAAAAAAAGTTGAGGTGCTAAAGCTGGACTTTGATAAAGTTGCTAGGATATTTTGCCCTATTTTTTAATTATATATTCTATTTTATTAAATAATTTAATATTTTTATTATTTTTAAATTTTAATATTTTATATATAATCAAATTAAATAATATTAATATTTTTATAAGTTTATACCAGGAGAAGGATGATTACCTAAGACATTCTTTAAGACATTATTTAAAATATTAAAAAAAAAAAAAAAAGAAAGATATGTGTCAATTTAATTAGTTTTAAAATCAATATAGTTATCTCCAATTAAGTCAATATTTATATTTTTTTTAAAAAAAAAATTATAATTACATTTAAAATATTTGTTATCTAAGGACTTCCCTTTGATTAGGGTTTTTCCTCTCTTCCTCAGTTCTATTCCTTCCCCTATGGCCACCAACCATGGTGACCTCACTAAACTGCTCCAAGCTCTTTCACTAAATCCTTTGTAGAAATCGTTAGTTTTTCTACATGAATCTAATCTTTCTCTAGGATCTAAAGAATGTCTCACTTCCATAGGAACAACATGTTCCTATCTATCATCTCAAAGTCACAATGTAGGTTGATATCTTAGTTATAAACCCTATACCAAGGGGATTGAACATAGAGGCTCCTTTTTACAGGTCTTGCTCCACTGCTTTCCAATTTGAACGCTTACCCCATCTTTGCTTTGGGTGTGGTTTGATCTCTCATACAATAAAGACTTGCATGTCACTCAAGGAGAAGCTTCTAGCCTCTTTGTTAGAGCATCTACCATATGGAGTATTCACACATGCACTAGGCAGCAAAGGAATATTACAAGAAACTTTCTCACCTATTTACTTTGCCTCCCCTAATACGTACCTTTTCCAAATTCTAACCCTTCCTATGCAAATGTAATTAATCAAACCTTCCAAAACCCTAACCATAATCCTTCACAAAATACCTCTTACTCCCCTATTGTTTCTCTCTCTCCCTCACAGAGATGTAAAAAGCTGCCCACAAAACTTACCCAAAATAAAAAATTCTTTCCTAATTCGCAAACCCTACCCCAAAAATGATCCTTTTCTTTCCATGTAGAGGTGGTGTCCCAAAGTATTTCATCAAAACGAATGAAATTGGATGATCTTTATGAAGTCATGGCTGAGGCAAAGTTTGTTGAGCAACCCCGCCATTCCCAATGAGTTTCCTTAGTTGTAATTGTCTGGGAATTGGGCAACCCTAGCATGTCCATGAATTGTGTGCCCTAGTTCGACATTTCAAACCAAACTTCCTTTTTTTTTTTTTTTTTTGTCTAAAACTAAATCTCATTCTTCTTTTATGAATAAAATCTGTATTCATCTTGCATATAATAGTAGTTTTTATGTTAATGCAAAGGTGGGTAGTAGGGGTCTTGCTTTGCTATGGTCTTCACAGGATATGATTTGTCTTAACTCATACTCTATGGGGCACGTTGATGTGAATATTACATTTGATAGTGGTAGTAGATGGAGATTAATAGGTTTCTACAGCCACCCCTAATAGGATTCTGGGAAGGCTTAATGGCAGCTTCTTGATTGTTTTTACATTTGCAGTTCTCCTTACCATGGTTGTGTATTGGTGATTTCAACATAATTCTTCATCTTTCAAAAAAATTAGGCCCATCTCTCCAACGACAACATCTCATTAATGATTTTCACAATAATATAAAGAAATGCGGTCTATAGATTTAGGGTATGAAGGTTCACCTTTTACTTGGTCCAATGGTTGTAAAGAAAAATTGGCACGGGAAAGGTTGGATAGAGGATTAGCAATAGTGGAATGGAGCATCACTTTTCTGATACGAACCAAAAGGCTGAAAAGACCTAAGTTCCAAAAGATCCCATATTAATGGCAACTGGACCTATGACGCGAGTAAAACATCAAAGAATTCAAGACACGTTTCATGGTTTGATGAAACAAAGCTTACAAGAGATAGTTAAGGATTTTCATTTTCCTAATACTTCAAAATCTACTTAGAGAAATGTTACCTATGTCGAGAACGAAGGAATGATGCAATGAGCTGCTATCTTGCTACCTTACGAATTATATGTTT
>JAXGGT010052192.1:0-10614 GCA_035583425.1 Marsdenia floribunda
GAAATGAAAGATCCTTCATGGCTATGGCATTTTCGTTACGGCCACTTGAGTTTTGGTGGATTGAAGACCCTCCAACAAAAAAATATGGTTACGGGCCTTCCTCAAATCACTAATCCTTCCCAAATCTATGAAGAATGTGTTGTTAGCAAACAACATCGTTCTGAATTTTCGATGTGGGACTTGGGTTTGCTACCCAACAAATTTAACATGAAAAAAGGAAAAATAAATAAATAAATAAATAAGTCAATTTGATTGATTTGATGGAATTGAACCATTTTTTTTTTTTTTTTTTTTTTTTTTGGTAAGTGATGGAATTGAACATTTACCGACCACGAAATTGTGGATTCAATCTAGATTTTTGACTATTCATTAAAATTGTTTTACCTGAATTGAATATTTACCATTACATACGAATCTTTTAAACTAAAGAAAGTGATTATAAAAAAATATTTAAATTTTAAATATTCTAATATATATATATATATAAGAAATTTATATTATGTTGATACCAATATCAGAAGACTTGGGAATTTACATAGATTCAACAGGGTTGTCGTGGCAAAATATGAAAGAGCAGTGTATTTTGGTAGGTAATCCGACTATTCACACACACCAGTAAAGGGTAAAAATGACATTCTAGCAGTTGTTATTCCGGGACGTTTATTATTTGCAGTTGTTAATCTGTTAATGTTTGTTAGCTGGTGTTTGTTGGCCCTTTAGTACGACTTATTACCAAAGTCAAATACCATATTTGCCACTCAGTTTCTATTTTGATTTTTTAAATTTAATTTAATTTATTTATTATATTACAAGTTTTATTTTTTAATGGAATATATATATATATATATATATATATATATATATATTTACATCTAAAAATTTATCTCATATATAATTTTGAACTCATAAGTAAAAATACTTTGTGTGTAGTTTACTAGAGTTAGACTACCTTATTTGATAACTCAAATTGAACACATATATTTTAATATAAGTTATGAATTGTAAATGGAACCATTTATAAATTTTGAAAAAAAAAAAAAAAGATTTTACTTAAATTTAAATTTTGACAAATTAATAAATAATAAATTGTGATTTATAATTTTTTTTTTTTTTTTTCATAGTCATCCGAGTGCTAACATGGACTACTGCACACTACCGACCTGAAATTTCAGGCATCTAAAAAAGTCCAAATTTTGAAAAATGGAAAACAAATGTAGACTTCAGCTCGAAGCATCATATTTTCCTTCAAAGTATCCCCGCAACTAAAAGAAAATTTGATTGGAGCTTGGGCAAAATTTCTCTGTTTTCTTTCTATTCTTCAAAAACACAGCAGTTTTAGTTGCCAGATAAAAAAAAAAAAAAAGGGTATGATGATCAGCTCAAGATTTTCCTTCTTCAAGATCTTCTTCCTTTTCTTCTTCTTCTTGCTGTTGTTTGTGGATTTTTGTTCATCTACTCATGTATGCAAGCCCTCTTCGTGCACTGAAATGGGACTTCAAATCAGATTCCCTTTCCGGCTAAAAGGGATCCAAAACAATCGTTGTGGATATCCCGGTTTTGATCTTTCTTGTAACGATCAAGGTCAAACAATTCTTAACCTTCCGGCCTCCGGTGATTTTGAAGTGACCAGAATCGATTACACTGCTCAAGCAGTATACATCAATGATCCAGAACTTTGTCTTCCCGAAAGGATTTCCAAGTTCGACACAAATGGTTCTAAATTCAGGGCTGCCATGGGGAAGAAGAATTACACTTTCTTCAACTGTTCTTCTGATTGGATAAGCTACAGGGGACCTGATCGAACCGTGCCATTGATTTGCCAAGGCAACAAGAATTATACAGTTCTGGCGACTACTTCTGATATCTCTTCTCGAGATTTACCTCCTCCTTGTATCCGTATGCCAAATGTTTCGGTTCCTCTCAGGTGGTCTTTTGCTCAGTATTGGTCAGCAGAGTTTTTCTCTGAAGCTATTGAGCTGGTTTGGACCGAACCCTTTTGCCGGAATTGCGAAATCCAAGGTCAGTACTGTGGATTCAGCAGTGATTCTGGTCTGGAGGTTGCCTGCTCTGCTCCTCATAGCAAAGGTATGTAGTTCTGTTCCATTTTTTCCTGAACTCGTAGATAGAAGATTTCTCCAAATACAAATCTTTTTCTTTTTCTTTTTCTTTTTTTGATAATTTTCTCCAAACACAAATCATTAAAAAAAAAAAAAAAAAAAAATTTATCAAAATTTTCCTGTCTATGATTAATCATGGATAATAAGAGATAATGGTACTGTCCAATTTCCTCGGACAGTTGTCCACATACCCTGCAAGACACAGTTATCAGGTAGAGTACGGTACATGGAATTTGCCATCAAGAACCTATAGTAAAATCCATCATTGATTCTTTCATATGGAGACGGCATCTACTGTTTCATTCCCAAGAATAAGGGTTAAATTAAGAATTGATGGGGTCTTACAAATGTCCCCCATGAAGAAAGTTCGAGGTTTTGTTGATTATGATGTCTTCAAACTTGTGACCCTCTTGGCAGAGTTGGTATAACTGCCGGAGATGCGACAAAAAAACTTTTCTATGAACGTGTCAAACTTTGAGACCCTGAATTATTGATAATTTGTCCAACTAAGGAGCCTTTTTTACTTTTCCTCAATGAAAAGACTTTGAAGGAAAACTAAAGATTAGACTTGCTATGACGTTACAAGAGGGATTCCATTAATGGAATTTATTATTAAGCACATATTTGGTAGATTTCAACAAGGTTGCAGATATGGAGTTTTAGTGTTGTGTAATTTATAGCTATTGGAGTAGTATTAGATAAGTGACCAAAATGTATAGTTACTTCAATTATGAATCCATAATTTTTATTTTCATAGATAATTGTTGACACAGAGCTTTCACTAAATGAATTGAAAATTATGTACCAAGAAAGGAAGATGAAGTAGAATTTGAAATTATGCTCTTCACGTTATAATCATTTCCATCTCCTCCCACTTGCAGGTCTACCCCGGAGTGCCAAATATGGAGTCATAATAGGTGTTGGCATACCTGGGCTGGTATGTATAATTGGACTTGCGTGCTACTTTTGCAACAGAATCAAGAATTACGGTATCCATCGTCATCCGAACACAACAGATCAATCCGCGGTCACCGCGGTCACGGTATTCAATCCTCAGAGATCGATTTCCATGTCCGGTCTAGATGGCGCAACCATAGAGTCATATCCGAAAACAGTTCTCGGAGAGAGTCGACGCCTTCCTAAGCCCAGCGACGGAACTTGTCCTATATGCTTATCAGATTACCAACCAAAAGAAAGCTTAAGAACTATACCGGAATGTAACCATTATTTTCATGCCGATTGCATAGATGAATGGCTTAAACTCAATGGCACTTGCCCTCTGTGCCGGAATGCCCTCGAGGGCTCGACCATGACGCCGTGCTCGTCTGTCTCGTCAATATTCTCTTCCTCCACGTCCACTGCCTAGATTTTTTTCAAGTTTTTGATAGGATTTTTTATGCATATTTTGCTTGTATATACATACATATATATATATACACACACGAGGAATTCGATTTTCAGAAGATACAAAATCTTCGAGGTGGAGGAGTAGACTCGCCTCCAGTTGCAGTGGCTGCGGACTATTAAATTTTTCCATCTACGCAACAATGGAGATCAAAGGCAGCTGAGTGTTTAGTCATTTCTCTGCTTTGTTTAGCTACTCTATGAACCTGATCGGAATTTCTCAAAAATTTTCACCGGTAATTTGGAAACAAAACACTACACAAAGCTGGAATGAACAATTGGCCAATCTCTTACCTTTATTAGTTTTTATTCGTATTATGTAATTTTTTTTCTTTTCCTAGGTTCGAATTTATATTGGAGAAAATAATTTAGATAATACAACATAAAGAATAAGGCAAAGGCAAAAGAAATTATTTATGGTAATGCTAATATATATTTTCGTAGTCTTTAATTTTTAATGTTATGCATAATATATTTCAAAAGTAAGTTATTTTAATAAAAGCGATGAATTTATTTTTATAAATATAAATTATTAATTTATTTTACTTTTTAATTTGATATAATTAAATTTATGGTCAAATTACAGATAAAGAAATTTGATTTGTTAAGCAAGTAATCATATTCAAATTTTATTTATTTGTAAAATGAAAAAGTGATTCAGATATAGAAAATGGATTTTTTAAAAAAAAAAAAATGGAAAAAAATGAAAAATGTATCTCAAATTATTATTATTATTATTTTGGGCTTAAGAAGTACTAAGGAAAAATTACCCGACAATAACTAACACCGTCGTCCCGGCCTCCATTCCCCCAAAACCCAAAACCCTTCCTGGAGGCGTCTGGTAAACGGTACTGTAACTCACTCTCTCTGGGTAAGTTCCTTCTCAAATCTCCAAAGCTCTAGTCTGATTCTGTTCGTTGGAGATCTGAATTTTGCTTTCCCTCTTGGGTTCGTTGTTTGATTTTCAATTCAATTACGCATGTTAAAGGGTAAATAAAAGATTATTGCTTTTTTTTTTTTTTTTTTTAGGAGGGAGGAAAAATGGCATATAGGCGCAGCATCATAACTCGAGCTAAGCAACTCTATCAAGAGGAACGATTTGCTCCTTCGTTTACCTACATTAATCATCATAATAAGGATGATGATCGAAGAAGCAATCCTGGCCCTATCGCTGAAGGGCCCAAGATCCCTACTTTTCTTCAGAATAGATATTTTGCCAGTGGAGGAGTCAAGAGGTTTGGTGGTTCAAGAGGGCTTCTTCAGGACCCAAGATTTTCTTTTGCTTCCCAACAGTTTATGGGTTCCATGAATTATGGATTGAGTTTCAGTAGGAATATCTCAAGTACTGTTGGTGAAGGCGCTGTGGATAAAATAGAGTACATGAGTGATATGGCGGATGTTTTGGCTGATAGGTCTGTGGAGGCTGTCACTGCGGCTGCACAGGTGGCAGCTCCAGCTGTTAATGAAGTGGCTGTTGCAGCTGCAGACTCCTTTTTCCCTGTGGCTGCTTTGCAATATTTGATTGATTATGTTCATATATTCACTGGATTGAACTGGTAAGCATGGATGATTATGTTTTGTATGTGTATCCTGAACTGTCCTAGGTATTAGGATTTAGGCAGGATAGTACTAACGAAGCAACAATAATACAACGAGAGCTTCAATATGGCTAAAGCTTGATTGAATTGATAGTATCCACCTATGTTGTCACGAATGTTATCAGAGTTGGAGGAATTTCATTTGACAAGTCTCTCTTAACTTCTCAGGTGGGCATCAATTGCCCTGACAACTGTTTTGATCCGTTGTGTTACACTCCCACTTATGATCAATCAGTTGAAAGCAACTTCAAAATTCACTGTAAGTTTTTAAAATTAAAGTGTTATCACCTTCATTTCTCATTTCTTTACTGCGGCTATTTGTTGGTTTTTCTGCCATTAACTGGATCTTAACTCAGTCTTTATTTATTTTAAAATTTTACATTTTTTCACACATTACCCATCAGTTAGACAAAAATTTGTGGACATTAAAGAAAGAAAATTTGATCATGTCATGATGTCTTAAGTGTCCTATTCTCTGATATCTTTGCTTCTCATTTTGTCATCAAATGCTTGTCTATAATTTGGAGGAGCTATCAACCAAAGCTGCATTAACTATTAAGTTTGGGTCCTACCAACTGTTTCACATTATTAGGTGCTTCTTGTGTTCGAGTAGTGTCTTATTTGGTGATGTTGTAATGGGCTTAACACAGATAATCCTTGTTTCTTGCACTTTCAAATGAATATGCTATGATGGTATTTCCATGCATTGTGTTGGGATTAACGGCCTTTCATCTGCATTTCTTTTCCAGCTTTTGAGGCCACGTTTAGAGGAGATTAAGGAAGAGATGCAAAATAGGGTAAGGGAATTCAACTATTCTTCAAATCTACGGAAATAATGTAAATGAAGGGTTTGACTGTTGAAATTCTGTTGACCCATGATGTTTTGGCTTCTATACTTAGTGCCTAGATTGGATACACAATGTTCATTGTGGATTGGAAATGTTATTTTGCACTCTTGGTCACCATTGTTGTATTTGATAATCCTTATTAGCTGACATTGTTTTTCCTTTTTATAGTTCTTTTTCTCTTTTATAACAATTTCTGATAGGGTTCTTTGGGAATTGAGATGATTAATAATATATATTTTTTCTTTTCTCTTCGCCCAGGATATGAGTCCTTCAGCTGTTTCTGAAGGACAGCAAAGGATGCAGCAACTGTTCAAAGAGTAAGCATGTTTCCTTCCACTCATGTGTTGAACCATCATGAATTATTTTTTTTTGGTGCCGTTATGTGTTTTTTTAGTTTGTTAGCAATGCCTCTTTAGAAGCTAACTAATTTCATTTTCAATTTCGTTCCTTCCTTTGCCTGATGTTCTATATTTTAATGCCTTAATAGTGGTGATAGGGGAATTTTTATTTGGTATTAGAAAGAGCATATTCCCTTTTGTTTGTGATCTTGTACAGCTTCTTTAGCAGATTTGTCAAGACCAAATAAAGATGACTCTTCTTTTTCAATTTAGTTTCTTTTCATTTTGGTCTCTCCAAAATTCTAAGGTGAAACAAGTATTGTGAGTAGGTGACTAATGGTAAAAGTTTTGGAAGCTTTTAATGGAATCTTGTTGTTTTATTAACTATTGAACACAACCTTCTAAAGATTATTTTGAAGAAGTATTTAAAATCTTACAATCTGAAACCTTCTTGTGCCCTATCAGATCAAAGGAATTTGTTCCTTTTTGAAGAAACAATGAGAAGAGGATGGTTAAGATTGTAGAAATGAGTTTCTTTTGTGATTCTATATCCACAGTCACTCTCCTATGAAGTTCCTTTCATTGGTAGTTATGTGAATATGGCTCTTCATTTGTCTTCCATTAAGATGAAAACAAATAAAGAAAGTCAGAATATTGATGAAAACTTAATCTGCAGTAGCATGAAAATACAGAAACTACACTGCTTTGTTTGGTTTTCTTTTGATTGAGAGAGAGTTTGGATGTTCTTAATGCTGTTCCATGCCTTCAAACCTCCCCGTTTTGTTTCCATGTGTACATTCTTCCATAGTGTGGAATAAGAGTATATTCTTTGTATTTATAAAATAATAATTTGTGTTGCAGATATGGTGTTACACCTTTTACTCCACTAAAGGGACTTCTATTTCAGGGCCCCATCTTTGTCAGCTTTTTTGTTGCTGTAAGACAGTTACCTTTCTTCTCTTAGTCTGACATTTTTTGGTTTCCTTCTAACATCCCTTTTATGGTGAGCATGCAGATTAATAACATGGTAGAAAAGGTTCCATCTTTCAAGGAGGGTGGAGCATTCTGGTTTACTGATTTGACTACTCCAGATAGCATGTACATTTTACCAGTTTTAACTGCTTTAACATTCTGGATTACAGTGGAGGTGAGCAAATCCCTTTTTCAAGATCTGTCATATTCAACTTTTTAATTGTCTTCTAATTTCTTCTTGATGCCACGGCAAAGCTATGAAAATTTGTGATGGGTTAATTCTAAAATTTTATCCCTTTTTTCTCTTGATATAGAAATTTTGGCAGTCCACTGCATCTGTGGAAGTATTATATCCTCAACTTTGTTATTTTCTATTTTCCTCTTTCCTTAGTGCAACATGCAAGAGGGCATGGAAGGGAATCCTGCTGCTAACACCATAAAGAATGTCTCAAGGGGATTTGCAGTTCTGACGGTCCCATTGACTGCAAGTTTTGCAAAGGTACATCTGGTTGACATTTGTGGCCACTGGTGCTGGCTCATGCTTTTTTATCTTCTCATGCTCTTTGAACCTAGCTCTTATCTTTTTCCTGGGTGGTTTGGTATAAAAATATTTAAAAAATGCATCCCTGTTCCAGCCTTCTTTTAATCTTAGTTGAGTGCCTGGATAACCTCCCTCCCCTCTTCTATCTCATTCTCATTTGGGGATCTGATTTACTGGTTTACTTGAGGTCCGTTTTAGTTGTCCTCTTGAAATTGCAATTTGAATAGAATCTCTCTGCCTTTCTCAGCACCAATAGATGATGGGTTGGTTTTGGGTAAACTGGAAGTAAGTTTTTGTTTTGCCTAAGTAACATAATGCCTTGTGTACGTGCTTATCATGTAGTGAGTTTGAAAAGCTACTTGATTCGGTTATATTTTGTGTCAAGTATATATGCATTTCCTGCTTTGTGTATTGTAGGTTTTGTTCATGGAAGTGCTCAGACTTTTTCTGGTCTCGGATCAACTTAATTTTGCATACCTTTAAACTTTTACTACAGGCATTGCAATCAACTTTTTCACAATTGCTTTTCTATATGAAAAGACTTGTGCTGTTTGTAACTCGAGAAATATGTAATATATGCAGTGTTGTCTAGGGTAGAATTTCAGGGGGTACCTTTTTATTAACTTCCTGAGTTTTGTGTTTAAAGTGTGGGTTTCATATTTAAGGTATTGAGTTTTCTTACCCGAAGGCATTAATGTGGTATATTCTGAATCTCGCAGGGAATATTTTGCTATTGGATTACCGCCAATCTTTTCTCGCTTATGTATGGACTTGGTGAGTTCAATTATCCTTTCTTTTCTGCTAAACACTGCAAAGCTCTGAAATTTTGGTGGCGAGACTTTTTTTACATTTGCATTAGTAATATGAGGAGTCACAATCTACACACAGGACTTTATTAATATGAATTCTTCCTTCTTTTTTCTTTAATCTTTTCAGTCATTAAGAATCCTGCAGTAAAGAAGGCTTTAAATATTCCAATTATACCCGTGACACCACCACCTGCTGGTGAACAGAAACCTGGGTTATCGTTCTTTGATGCAATAAGAAAATATGCAGCAGCACAAGCTGAAGCACAACGTCAGCGAGCAATCTCATCCTCTGAAGAAGCATCTAAACCTGCAAGCCAACGCATATCCTCTTCCTCCATCATCAGCCAGAGGCTTAGAACCCTGGAAAAAGAAGTCAAAGGGAGAAAGAAAGGGAAGAAGAAGTAATTCATATATTACTTTTTTAAGTTCCTTATGTCATTAGAATTTTTGATCTTTATTTATTTAGGCTTTTTTTTTTTTTTTTTTTTAAGCTGCTATGCCAACCAAGAAAATCATACATACATCCCTACAGGAAATTTTGAGGTTATTATTGATTCTGACATATCATTAGTGGATAAAACTAAGACGCAACACACACTTCCTTCATAAGTCTGTAAAACGACAATAACACGTCCAAGCAAAAAATTCTGGCTGTAATTTTCCTGAGATGCGAAGGTTGTTATTTGTTTCTTTTCCTTAGCTATATATATATCGTATAATCCATTGACTATAAAATTGGTTTGTTCAGAATTTGTTGTACATACAAACATTACTTCAACTGAAAAAAAGAGGTGTAGAAGGAAAGAGCTTTAATTTTGCCGCGTGTGTGGGCAGGAAACCATCAATAAATGCCAATTTAACGTATACGCGTCATTTCCATTCCCTCAATTGTACTTTCTGTTTTATTGATTCTGACATTTTGTTTGTTTGATTGACGTATGAATCATACATACATACATATATATATATATATATGTATATATGTATGTATACTGGGAAATTTTAAAATTTTATGGAAATATTATAATACTTGAAAAATAAGTATTCAGAATATATAATAATTACATGCATATATAATGAGTATATATATAATTTTCCTATAAATAATAAAATTATTATTAAATTTATATTTATTCATAATATTAATATAAATATATTAATTAATTTTAAAATTAATTATTTTTATTAATGCTTAAAAAATAAATTTAATCTAAATATATTTATTAAAAAGTAAAATATATTATGATTGTTATAAAATTACTCTAATAAAATTAAAGAACAAAACTAAAGCTAGAGAACAAAGATAGAATAGAGAGAATTTGTAAAAGAACTCTCATATATATATATAGGAATTATTTGAGTAGCCTATACATATATATATATACATGTATATAACTCTCCATTATTCTTCATGAATAGGGAGTTAAAATTAAATGTATGTTAGAAACTCAAAAGGCATGGGAGTTGAGAAAAGTTCAATGGACATTCATTCAAATAATTGTGGGATTATTAGGGGGGTTCAGAAACTCAAAAGGCATGAAAGTTGAGAGAAATTCAATAGACATTCATTCAAATAATTGTGGGATTTATAACAATGATATTAAAGTTATATATTAATATTTTGAAATAAACAAAAATTAAATATTATTTGATGTGTTTTATTAAAGAGAGTAAATTAAAAAGTTATGTAGAATTGGATAGAATAGAGAATATCAATAAATAAAGTGAAATAAAAAAATTAAATATAAAATTAATGTTTTTTTTTTTTTTTCATATAAAGGGAAAAAAAACAACGGATCATTTTCCAACGTAAAGACTGAATTGATTACTAACAAATTTACCAAAAAAAAAAAAACAATTGATTACTAACAAAACCGAAATCAATATAACAAGGGGAAAGAGACGCCCAGGGCAAATTGGTGCAAATAGTCCCTTATCTTTTTTCGATTGGTGCTTATAGTCCTAAATCTTTAATTTTATCTTTTAA
>JAXGGT010052203.1:0-10613 GCA_035583425.1 Marsdenia floribunda
TTCTCTCATAGGGATACATTTTCATCTCCCCAATCTTTGAGGAGGTTTTTATCTGATTGCATTTTCCGCTACATCAATGGGGTACAAGGGTACCCGAAGAGGAAAGATAATCGGGTGTGTGTTCAGGTGTCGAGGGCATGAAGTTGAGCTACTGTATGTGCCGAAAGAAGATAATAGCGAAGAACTGTATGAAGAGCCATTGGAGAGGACAACAAACTCTATTCCAGATCTTAAATTATCTGAGGAGAAGGAAGCTGCTATGGGCATTCCATTATATCTATCAGCGCAGTCCAAAATAAGCAGAGAGCAGGAAGCTTCCTTAAGGGAAGATTATGGCATAGGGGAAGAGTTTGAGCTAATTTTCCTCGAGGAAGGGATATTGGCTCATCAAGTGCCTGCTGGCTATTTAGTGGAGCGCAGTTAAAGGCCAGGCTGAGATTTCCCCTGCACCCTTTGTTCAAGGAGATTCTGAAGTTTTGGAGTTTGCAGTTAGAGCAATTAACTCCAAACGGGATAAGGGTGGTGATAAGCTTTATTATATTGTGCAAGTTGTATGGTGTACATATAAGCTTAGATTTTTTCAAGCATTATTTCTATATGTCACAGAAATATGCGAGTAAGGATGGGCGTTGTTTCTTTTATTTCACTCAGAGACGGAAGTCAGTGCAGTTAGTGGATCAACCCACGAACATGCATGAATGGAAAAGACAATTCTTCTTCGTGAAGCACAGTAGCTTCCGTAGAGATGGTGTGTGTTTTAAATGGAACTTAAGGAACAAGTTAAATAATCATTGCAAAAGATATGAAGCGTCCGCTGCAACATCGAGGAGAATAGCAGTGCTGAACAATTGTCAGAACTGGTTGGATGTGCGGCTGAATTGGCTGTCGGGTTTATTGGAAGTGGCTAGTTTATCTAGGGATAGGGAAACTGATTTAAGGCTTTTAAATAATAGAAGCACACGATGGAGAAACATCCTTTTGCATTTGATTCTTGTTGTGTGCATGTTATGATGGTAGCGTCTAATAATGACAATGGTGGAATGCATGACCATCGTATATTAATGCATTGTTATCATTTTGATAGGAGTGTGCGACATGAATATGATAACCAGCGCTCTGCAAAAAGCCCCAAAGAGAAAGAGCGGCGATGAATCTCCTGAATATTTATTCAGGGTTTTAACTTCACCACCTCCTACTGGAGGAAGTTATTCTTTTGACGGGTATTTTTACTATGTGCCAAGGCAATTTAAAGAGCCAAAGGTTAAGAAAATCAAAGCTGGAGAGCAGAACGATGCCGAAGGAGCATCTGCTGTAAAGGTTAAAGCTGCCGCTATTGTTGTTCCAGCAAGAATGCAAGCTAAGACTGTATCTTCCAGTAGCAGTAGCCCTACTATGAAGAAAACTGCTCTAAAACTACATAGAGTAGGGAAGAGCATTCGAAGGCTGGAAAAATTGTGCAAGAAAGAGGAAGTTGTTCTGAGGGAAGCTAAGGAAGCTTCTGATGATGTAGAGGTAGTAGAGAAAAGTCCGAGCAAGAGGAAAGGTAAGGAAAAGGTTGTCATAGAAGCTTTTGAGAAGATTGTTCGTTTTAAGAGATTCTGAATGCTTTTGTTCAAAATCTGTAGAAGATCTAGCAAATAAAAGTGATTTTTATTCGGAAAGGCATTAGATTTGAAACACCTTCATGGGTTCTAATTTGAAAGTTCATTTTTAGAGATTTCGAATGTTTTAGCTCAAATACCATCAAAAATCAAACAAAGAAAGAACAATTTTCAAGGGTTCCAATTTGGAAGTTCATTCTATGAGATTTCGAATGCTTTAGTTAGAATTCTAACAAAGATGTAGCAAAAAAGAGCGATTTTTGCTAGGAAAAGGTATTATATCTGATTCAATTTCATGAGTTTTGATTTGAAAGTTAAGAGATTTGGAATGCTTTTTTGTTTGAATTCTGTCAAAGATCTAGTGAATAGAGGCGATTTTTACTAGGAAAATTCTTTAGATTTTGATTCATATATCTTTGTCCCAGCATGGGGAATTAAGGCTGGAGATAAAATTGACAAGCTGGAAGAGTGTGAGAACTATTTAGTGCACAGTGTGCGTGCTGGAGTTGAGGAGGAATTCATCAAAATGAAGCGAGTAGATTTTGAGAATGCATGGATCCAGAAGAAGTGTGTGATAATCACAATATACGCTTCTCCTAATAGCAAGTTTAACAGATTCTTCTTCTCAAAGCACTGACATATATTTCTCATAGCAATTACCAAATAGGCTTCTGTGCATAGGGACCATATCTTACGCTTCTATTTAATTGTTTAATTACTTTGATCTGATCAGGGTTAGTTCCATGATCGTGAAATGCTAAGAAGATTTCGCAATTATGCGGGGAGAACTGAAAAAGATGCTGCCATCAAGAAATCTCTGCGCGGAGAGCTGTCCAAATTGAAGGAAGCAGAAGCCGAGGCAGCTGCTAAGGCGAAGGAGTTTGAAGAGGAGATTGTGAACCTGAGAAGGACCTGGTGGATGAAAAGACCAAGAGGAAAAACTAGGAAGCTGGGTTCAACAAGGTACATGCTTGCCGCGTAAAGTAGGAAGGAGCCGCAGGAGCACTCAAGAAGAAATATGAAGATGAAGAAGGTAACACCAAAGGGGAGATTTATGACTTTTGCGTAGAGTCATTTCTAAGTTCTCAGGAGTTCAAAAATCTCCACATGCGCATCAACTACATTACTGCCAAAGAGTCCATGGCCGCTGCACGTGAGTACGTGACTGAGAAGCTGCCCGAGTACGAGAAAGCATACCAGATGTATTTGCACAAAGATTATGTTCGCTCGTATGTTATGCCTTGGGAAGAGGGCTTCAAGCTAGAAAGCTATCTGGCAAGCTTCCCAACCCCTGAAGTTTCAAAGGATGAGGAAGGAGGAGATGAAGCTGATGTAAGGGCAGGTGATGAAGAAGTTAGTGAAGAAGTTGATCCCATAAGTGAGATGCCCATGGAAGCTCCCGAGGAAGGAGCTGTTGATGGGGAAGTAGCTGTAGAAGAAATGGCATAAGCAACTGTTGATAAAGAGGCAGCAGAAGTGCCTACTGATGATGCTGAGGCAGCTTCTTGAACACGTTACCCAAGCTTCGAGGGATTTTAAATTACTTTCTGAACTTTTAAAGTTACTTTAACTATCTTTAACTATCTTTGACGTATGGATGAGTGTATTCCAGATTTATAATTTGGGTTTAAAACATTTGAGACGTATGTTTTGTAAGCTTGCTATGAAAAAAATGAACTGTCTTCTTTGTGCATATTTATTCTCATAGTCAGTTTGTTATTTATCTGTGTATAGCTTGCATATGCTTTAGGAGCTTGGGGGAAGTTGTCAAACATGGTTTCGAGTATAAGAGCTGTTAATAGAATGTAAGAGCTTTTGCAATGCTGCTGCGTCGTATGTGTGCAAGCACATAAATACTTTCACAAAATAGCGCTAAGGAAGCATCTAGGAAGCAACTAATCAGATGTGATTAAGAACATTGTATTAATTGAGGAGCGCTCAAAAAGGACAAATTTTCATTAAAAGTAGAACTATTATAAAGAGGCATGATGAATGTTAGTTACGAATAGTATTTCCGTACGTTAGCTACATTCCAAGTTCTAGCAAGCTCTCTTCCATCCATATCCTGCAATTTATAACTCCCATTGCCATGATTCTTTTTCACAATATATGGGCCTTCCCATGTTTGATCCAGCTTTCGAGCCGATTCCTGTCGACTCACATCTTTTTTTCTAAGTACTAAATCTCCTTGGAAGAAGGATCTCTTGTGGACCTTCTTGTCATGATACTTAGCTCGAAGAAGTTTATAGTACGCTTCTTTTTTTGCAGCTTTCTCTCTAACATTTTCAAGTAAGTTCAAGTTTTCAACAAGTCGTTGACTGTTAGATGATTCCTCCCAAAAATCCATCCTTGATGAAGGAATTCCAATTTTGACTGGAACAACACCTTTTGTTCCGAAGCATAAATTGAAAGGGGATTCACCTATTCGGCCATTAGGGAGAACGTTGGGTAATTCCTCAATCCATTTGCCCTTAGCAGCATCTAAACGCCTCTTCAACCCTTGTAAAATGATCCTATTCATGACCTCAGCAAGGCCATTAGTTTGAGGGTGTCCTTCTGAGGAAAATCGATGATCTATGTGTAATTCAGAACACAACTCCTAGAATTCCCAAGCTTTAAACTGCTTCCCATTATCAGTAATGAGGATTTTTGGGATTCCGAACCTTGTGATGATGTCTTCCCAAAAGAACTCTCGAGCTTTCTTCGCAATGATTGTAGCTGAAGCTTTAACCTCTGCCCATTTAGTGAAGTAATCTACTGCAATAAACAGAAATCCTTTACCACCTAATGCTTTAGGAAAAGGTCCTAACATGTCTATTCCCCATTGGTAAAAAGGAATTGGGGAGGTCACAGAATGTATCTCATGGGCAAGAAGATGGTGCAGGTTCGCGTGTACCTGACATTTTTTACATTTCTTAACAAAGTTGGAAGCATCGTCCTCCATGCTCTGCCAAAAGTATCCAGCACGCATAATCTTCCTGACTAAACTCTTGGCTCCAATGTGAGCTCCACAAATCCCTTCATGCGGCCAAGAGAAACCCATGCGATATAACTGATCTTGCAAGATTGTGTATCTCGCAGTTGCAGATTTAACTTTCTTGGCCTCATTAGCCTTTTCTGGGAGAGTGCCAGCTTTGAGGTAGCTTACAAGTGGGGTTATCCAAGAAGGAGAAGGATCAATACAAGCGACCGTAACTTCTGCAATGAACTTCTGCTTCAAAGGGTCCATCCAAGTAGCGTCCTTCAAGGAGCTTACTTTTAGTTGAGATAACAAGTCAGCTTCAACATTTTGAGAGCGTGGGATATGTTCCACCTTCAGATAAATAAAGTTTGAAGAAAGGTCTTATACATTTTCTAAGTATCGTCTCATGTGGTCTTCTCTTGTTTCATAAGAAGCATTCACTTGATTCACCAAAATCTGCGAGTCAGACCAAACAATTAGCTTTCGGATGTGAAGGCTAGCAGCTATTCGTAAGGTAGCTATTAAAGCTTCATACTCCGACTCATTATTGGTAATAGGGAAATCAAATTTTATGGCATAAGCTGAGTTAGTACCTTTTGGGTTTCTAAGGACAAAACCAACACCTCTTGTTTGTTCCGTAGAAGATCCATCAATATACGCGATCCAACATCCCTGCACAGAGGCGATGTTAGGATCATTCATCAAAGACAATGCCCCGCCTGGAATCGTGCACTCAACAACAAAATCAGATAAAGCTTAAGCTTTAATAGCTTTTCGAAGCTTATATTCAATGTCAAAGCCGGATTATTCAATAGACCATTTTAATCCAGAAGCATCTGGTTTATGCAAGATTTGTTGCATTGGTACATTAGTGAACATGTGAACTTGATGAGCTTGAAAGTACGGCTTGAGCTTTCTTACTGTGATAAGGAGCATTAGCACATGTTTCTCAAGAGTCGAATATCTGAGCTATGGTCCTTGCAGCAGGTAGCTCAGGTAGTAGACAAGTTTCTCCGTGTTCATCTGAGTGACAGAGAGGACAGAACTCAAAGCTTGTTCAAATACAAAGATTAAAGGTGCAGCACCTCTCCCTCGTTTGGTGAAACCAACAAAGGAGGTTTTCCCAAGTAGACTTTTAGAGCTTCAAACGCTCACTGGTAATCGTCGGTCCATGAGAAGTTGGTATTCTTGAGATTCCTCAATACCTGTGTAGTAGCATCCAAATGAGTTTGCTAAGAAGCATGTGCGTAAGAGCAAGTTGTAAGCAACACGTTCATGAGAACTACAAATATTTAGCAGCATGTATAGTGTAGCGAAAAGCGTTTCGGACACTTGTAAGAAACATGTTTATGGAATCTACTAGTATTTTAGTAGCATGTATGGTAGAGCTAGAAGCATTCTAGACGCTTATATATGCATTTGTGCACAATAGCTTCAGAATCCGTTGAGTATGGCTCGGAAGCTTTTCATAAGCTTGTATGTCCATTTTGAAGCATAACAGTTGTGCATAACGGCTCAGAAGCCTTTTATTCATGTTGCCTCAGAAGCCTTTCAGAAGCTTGCACGTCCATTTTGGCATGTCGGCTCATGATATATGTGCATAATGGCTTGGAAGCCTTTTATATTGGCTTGGAAGCCTATCAGAAGCTTGCACGTCCATTTTGGCATGTCGCCTCATGACATATGTGCATAATGGCTCGAAAGCCTTTTATTCATATTAGCTCGGAAGCCTTTCAGAAGCTTGCATGTCTATTTTGGCATGTCGCCTCATGACATATGTGCATAATGACTCGGAAGCCTTTTATCCATATTAGCTCAGAAGCCTTTCAAAAGCTTGTATGTCCATTTTGGAGTGTGGCTACAGACTACAAAAATAAGTCAAAACAAATTTATTAATGAAAATAGCACATAATGTACCCGATAGAAAGGGTGGGCTCTGTCACCAGCTTTGGCTAAGAATCTGTTAAGTGCTGTAATTCTACCGGTAAGCTTCTGAACATCTTTCACTGTTTTAGGAGCTTGCATTTCAAGAAGTGCTTGGATCTTGGCTGGATTGGCTTCTATGCCTCTCTTGGACACCATGTATTCGAGGAAGTATCCAGCTTCCACCCCAAACGAACATTTCTTTGGGTTGAGCTTTAAGTGGTCTCATCACCTCAAAAGCTTCTGTCAAGTCATCCAAAAAGGAGTCTGATGTTTTAGACTTGATCATAATGTCATCAACGTATGCTTCCACATTTTGCCCAAGCTGCTTTGAAAACATACGATTAATCATGTTCTGGAACTCAGCACCGGCGTTCTTCAAGCCAAACGGCATCCTCCGATAACAATACAGACCATCAGGCGTGACAAAGGAAGTCTTGTCTTCATCTTCTTCAGCCATTAAAATATGATGATAGCCCTTGTGGGCACCCAAAAAACACAACAAAGCATGCCCCGAGGTAGCATCGACCAATTGATCGATTTTAGGTAAGGAAAAGGTCTCTTCGGGATATGCTTGTTAACAGAGGTAAAATCAATACACATTCTCCAGGAACCATCTGGTTTGGGCACCAAAAAGGGGTTGGAAACCCAAGTAGGGACCTCCACTTGTCTGATAATACCTGCAGCAAGAAGATCTTTCACTTCCACCTTGATAGCTTCCTGTTTGTCTCTGGCAAAGAATCATCTTCTTTGGACAACTGGTTTTACCGAAGCTAGGATGCCGAGATGGTGTTCTGCGAAGCTTCTTGGAATAAGTCCCAAGTTAATGGTAGACCAAGCAAAGACGCCCTTGTACTTGGTTATAAGATCCATCAATTCCAATTTTAACTTTTGCGGAAGCTGTTTTCCTATCCGAATTTGCTTTCCTGCATCTCCTAGAATTGGAAAATCTTCTACCTCAGAAGCTGTTTCAATGCGGGATGCTTCCACTTCATGCACTTAAGGAGTGTCATTCATATCGCATGCTTGTGAGGCATTTGAGATTGCTATCATAAAGTAGCATTGGGCCTGCTTCCGATCTCATGAAATAACATGCATACACCCATGAACAAGCATTGTTAACTCATTACTGAAGGTACTCACTTGAGCTTTCATCAAGTTCAACCCGGGGCGGCCCAAAATGGCATTGTAGGCTGAAGGAGCATCCACAACGATGAATTCAGCTTCCTTTGTGAGTGTTCGAGTACTTTCACCCCATGTGATGTGTAATTTGATAGTCCCCTCGGCATGGACGATGTTGCCTATAAACCCAACCAAGGGAATTGCTTCTTTCCCAATTAATGTAGGTGAAATAGACATGGCCTTCAAAGTGTCCAAATAAATGATGTTTGCCGAGCTCCCAGTGTCGACCAAAATTCTTCATACTAAACAATCCTCCAACTGCAAGGAGATAACTAAGGGACTATCATCATTAACTTCGGTTAACTTCAACCGCTTCTCCCGTGTGAATGAAGACGAAGCCCCGAAGATCATGTTGATGACTCAAGGAGCTTTATCATTGTGTGGAGTAGAGTGGGGTCTTGAAGCTGGTTGACCTCCTTTTTCTCCACATATTGTTGAAGTAATCCACTTTGTATAGCTCATTCAATATTATCTCGCAGAGCGTAACAATCATCAGTAGTGTAGCCAGCATCTCGGTGATAATTACAGTATTTTTTGGTATCCCGTTGGTCCCTTGGTGTCATGATGGGGCTTGGTGTAGGGAAGATCGTTGGATCCTTTACTTCTCTGAAGATGAGGGACCTTCGTGTATTCAAAGGGGTGAACTGTTGATTATTCCGCTAAAGGCGCATATGGGAAACAGCAATGGGAAAAGCATGCTGCTGAGATGTGTGTTTGTTTATCGCCTTGAAAATGCTTTCTGTTGAGTCTGAACGGAGGGAGTTTCGTTTGTGGAGAGCCATCTCTTCCTCGGAAGTTTGAAAAAGGAGCATGTTGAAAGAGATTTCAAAAGCTTTGAGAGGGTGCCTGTCTGCTATTTCCAAATGGTTCATCCGTAGCCCATGTAGGTAGCTTCTACTGCCTTGAGGAGCGTCCTCGCCGGGCCTCCTCCTATGGTCCGTTCTCAAGAGTTCATCTCTCTCAAGGTACCAGAGGTCTCTCTTAGACTTCTCCAAATTTTCTCCCTTTATCCATTTGTTAATTTTGTCAAAAAGGTCCTTCATGGTCTGAGGTTAAAGGATGCTTAACTTCTCGGAGTATCATCCAGGACGCAGCCCATTACAAAACGCCTCAATGTAAGTGCCTTCTATTAAATTATAGACATGGAGAGATTCATCATTGAACCGTTTCAAGTATGTAGCCAGGTTTTCACCCTGTTTCTGACGGATATTGAGAAGATGGGTATGGGGCTTCTTATGAGTCCTGTTTCCTATGAAATTCTGAAGGAACATGTCAATCAAGAATATGCCCTGCCAAAGTGGTGGGAAAAAAGGTACACAATAAAGGAACATTAGAAGAATATAATAGCATGGAAGTAGTGTACTGTTTCAAATGAGCTTCCGGATCGGACGATCCTGTGTATTTGGTGATAGTAAGAGGATTAAAGTGCTCAAGGAGAGACGCCACCTGACATTTGTCTTGAAAAGGATTGGTTTCAAGGACGTTCCAAGAGCGTTTAGTTAACTGACAGTGATGCACCACATTCTGAGCTTGGTTAAAAATCTCCTGTACTTGAGGATTGTCCAGATGCGGCTGAGAAGGAGCTGGAGGCATCGTCCATTGTGCAAGGACATGCGGCGAGGGTGATGCTTCTGTTGGAAGCGTAGGCTTAAAGGTAGGGAGCGACGGACGCTGGAAGGAAATAGGTGTGCTATGTTCCTTGTGAGTGGTCTCTCCAATGAAAGCATCATCGATAGTCTGTTTCTCTCACATCTTCATGTAAGCCATGAAGTCATCAACATGCTTCATGACGTAGTTGAGTGTCTCTAGTTGCTGATTGTCAATCAGAGGGTCTACCTCAGCAGCAGCGGCTTGGCATCTAGCATTTGAAGCAGAATGAGCGGGGGAAGCTTCTCAAACTCTTTTCTCCGCTCTGTAGAGTACTTCCAGACTTAAAGATAAAGTAGGATGCCCAATAGACCATGGAGGCTTCATAACAGGAGGAAACCAAGAGTGTACCGGGGAGTGTGGCGGAGAAAAATGAGTTGGAAATGTGTGAGCAACCGGTGGAGGCAGCGTGTGAGAAGGAGGTAGTGCTCGCTGTCTTAAAGACACTGCTTAGGGGGAAGCTACTGGCCAACCAAGGCAAATTTGTTGCGGGTGTGCATGATTGTAAGAGTGTCGGTAGATAAGTTCATGCAAAAGGACGGTGGGCGCCAATTATGATGCAGATATTGGACCCCCCAAGGAAGGTTCTTCTTGAAAATCCAGAGGTTCCTTCCAAGAAGCTTCTACTCTCTGTCTTGACTGTCTTACCTGCAAAACAAAGGCCAAAGGGGGGAAAGATCCCTAAAGTCCCTCCTATGCTTAAGTTAGCAAAAGGTAAAAATAGTCAAAACCAAAAGTCAAAGTCCAAGGGTCCAAGTCAACATGCCTTTACCTAGATATATGTGCAAGTATAAATACAGGAGGAATATTCAAAGGAAAGGTAAAATATACGATGTGGGATTCTTGTATGATTCCCGCATAATTGCCAAAATCCCCTTATGGGTTTATGGGCTCAGACTTGCTTGGGTCATATATCATTTCCTTAGGTTTTAACTACCAATATTCATGTATCAATGTAACTTAATTCTATTTCATATCAATTTTCATCTCTTCCTTTTCCTTTTTTTTTCAAGTTTCACTACGTACACAGCTCATCCCCCCCACACATTCATGTTTATATATATATATAGATCATCTTTTCTTATCCAATGATATATTAATTATTGGTATCATATATATATGTGTGTGTGTTTCTATTTTAGGAGCTTTGGGCCTTTACAGTAATGAGTATTTGAAAGCAAGAGATTTCATTCCTGTTCAAAGCGTGCCAGAGTTTTGATGGGTGATGTCGCTAAAAAGCAATCAGATAAAAAGGATCCAAAATCAATAGAAAATGGATCCAAAAGGTGTGAGGAAGT
>JAXGGT010052243.1:0-10608 GCA_035583425.1 Marsdenia floribunda
TTTTGGTACAGCGAGGACGGTGCCAAGTAGTTGACCGTGGGTACCGCTAGGCCCATAGTCGCGGCGCGGGCTTGCCGGCCCAGGTCGTGACAGTTTACACCCTTGAATGCCACACGTTCTTATATACTCACACAAGTGGAGTCCCTCGGGATATTACCCGCACCCAAGAAGATGCAAGCTCCATTAGAAAAATGGAACAAGAACCTTTACTGTGCCTACCATCGGGATGTCGGCCATACAACTGAGAACTACTTCCACCTGAAACGAGAAATTGAGAATGCCATAAAATGAGGACAATTACTTGAGTTTGTAGCAAAACAACTTACAGCTCATGAGCAGAAACCACAACCCGATGGCACAGTTCAGAAAGACGAGCCAAAAGTCATCAACACCATCTCTCATACTTCAAGTTCAGAGCCTCCTCCCAAAAAGCAAATGTTAAATTCTTCAATTTGCAATGTTAATACTCATCATGATTTACCTCTTGTTATATCCTTGCATATCGATAATTGTTTCATAAAGCGAATTTTGGTAGATACAGGGAGCTCTGCTAATATATTATATCTAGACGTATTTAAAAAGATGGATATCCCGATGGAAATGATTTACCCATCCCCTGTTCCCTTGATGGGATTCTCTGGATCGGTAATCTATGCCACCGGGACAATCATATTACCAATAAGATGGCTGAAAAATGAAGTCCGAACAGAATTCGTCATAGTCTATTCTACATCTCCGTACAACATCATCCTTGGCAGACCAACCTTGAACGCCATGAAAGCTATAGTCGACACATTCAACGAGCTGATCATACCCATCTTCTCTGGGTCACCTCATAAAATAAAAGGAGATGCTCAGATAGCTAAGCAATGTTTTATGACTACAGTTAGAAACATAGAAGCTAAAGCTGATGAAGTAAAAGCAGAAAACATCATCCCTGAAGATGATACTGCCACAATAATGAGTCCATGTTCAGAAGTAGAAGAATTTCAAATTGATGTGCTCCATCCCAAACGAAAGGACACCATCAAAAAATCACTCCCCTAGACCCTAAAGAAGCAATTATTCAACTGCTCGGCTGACAATAAAGACATTTTTGCTTGGTCACCTTCTGATTTAGGTACTGTACCAAGAATATATGCAGAACATCATCTTGGGATACCAGATGGAGTACGACCTGTCTGCCAAAAACACAAAAATCTTGCCATTGACAGACAAGAGGTCATCAAAAAAGAAGTTGCCGAATTGCTTAAAGTTAACATTATTAGGAAAGTCAAATTTCCTGAATGGTTGGCAAATCCCGTTGCCGTGCCAAAACTTGATGGCTCATGGAAAGTATGCATCGACTTCACCGTCTTAAACAAGGTAATTCTTAAAAGACCTTATCCTATGCCTAGGATAGATCAATTGGTTGATGCTACTTTTGGACATAGATGTCTCTGTTTCCTTGATGCATATAAAGGTTACCATCAAATTTGCATGGCTAAGGATGATGAGGAACAAACTTCATTTATTACTCCTAATGGCTCATATTGCTACACCCGAATGCCTTTTGGTTTAAAGAATGCAGAAGCCGAATTCCAGGAATTGGTTAACACCATACCCAAAAATAATATTGGAAAGAATGCTGAGGCATATATCGACGATATTCTCATCAAATCTCAATCGGGAGAAACACTCATCCCCGATATTCAAGAAATAATTGACAAAATGCGACAGCATGGTTTAAGGCTGAATCCCAAGAAATGTTCCTTGGGAGTCGAAGTAGGGAAATTCCTATGATATGTGGTTTTGCATCGGGGAATAGAAGCCAATCCAAAGAAAATCAAGGCTATCATGGATATGAAAGCTCCAACAACACATAAACAACCACAACAGTTGATTGGAAAAATTGTATCCTTGAATCGATTTTTCTCAGCCTCCGGGAAAAAGACATTTTCGTTATATAAAGCTGTCAAAACCAAAACACCTTTTATAGGGACCGCAAAATGCGACGAGGCTTTTCAAGAGGTAAAAATATATTTAACTTCTCCTCCTGTTTTAGTTTCCCCAATTCTAGGGGAAATTCTATATTTATATCTCGCCATCGGAATTAACACTTTTAGCACAGTTTTATGCACCGAACGGGAAAACACTCCAAAACCGGTATATTATATAAGTCACATTTTGCAAGGACCAGAAACAAGGTACTCCAATTTGGAAAAACATATCCTGGCCATCATCATCACTTCCCAAAGGCTTAAGTCATATTTTCAAGCTCATACTATTCATGTCTACACAAATACTCCAATAAGGAGAATTTTACACAAGACAGATGCTTCAGGCAGACTGCTTAAATAGACAATAGAATTGTCTGAATACCACTTGGAATATCTCCCAAGAAAAGCCATCAAGGCACAAGTCTTAGCAGATTTTATTCAAGAATGCACAATCCCTGATCAGCCACACACAAGTCCTAACAAGCTTATAATTCCCAATCTACAGGATTGTTGGCACCTATGCTCTGATGGATCAGCAACAAAAGAGCATAAAGGAGCGGGTTTTATCTTACAAAGCCCCGAAGGTATAAAATTCATATACGCCTTCAAGTATGAAGTTGCTATTAGTAACAATGAGTCAGAGTATGAGGCTTTCTTAGCTGGTTTAAAAGCCGCTACAGCCTTGCAGATAAAAAGCCTCCTTGCCCGAACGGATTCCCAACTCCTAGTAGGTCACATTAACGGCTCATATGACACAAAAGGTGATAATATGCAACGATATCTCTCTTTATGCAAAGAGTTGCTTAAGAAATTCCACTATGTCTAGGTTGAGTATATCTCCAGGAGGCATAATCACGAGATCTACTATTAAAGTTCGATGCTGATGATCCATCAACACATCCATCGGGAACAATTTGGATGGAGTCACTCAAGATCAAATCCATTGATATTGAAGCCATATTCATGAGCTCCAGCGACCCACCAACAACCTGGATGGATTCGATATACATGTATATTGACACTGGAGACCTTCCAGATGAGCCGGAAGTAGCCATGAAAATCAAAAAGGTATCATCCCGATATACCATCGTTGATAATAGTTTTTATAGAAGAACCTTTTCTTGGCCCTTACTTAAATGTGTAGGCTCGGATGAAGGAATGAAAGTATTGCAAGAGGTTCATGGAGGGATATGCGGTTCACACATCGGCTCAAGAAGTCTAGCCCGAAAGGTCATGAGAATCGGATATTTTTGGCCCACAATAGAAGATGATGCCATAAAATTGGTAAGAAGCTGCTAAAAATGTCAAATTCATGCCAATATCCATCATAACCCTTCGAACACTTTCAGTTCATTATGCAACCTGATCCCATTCTGTCAATGGGCAATGGACCTTTTGGGCCCTTTCCTGAAAGCTCCTGGAAATAGAGAATTTTTGATCGTCGCCATCGACTATTTCACCAAATGGGTACAAGCCAAGCCACTTGCTACAATTACCTCCAAGGTAATTAAAGATTTTTTCTTTAATGATGTGATTACTAGGTTTGGATTGCCTAGAATATTAATCACAGATAATGGCACACAATTTGCTTCTACTGAATTTCAAGAATTTTGTCAAGAAATGCAGATAGATAATAGATTCTCTTCGGTTGCACACCCTCAAACCAATGGTTTAGCAGAGGTGACAAACCGAACAATCCTACAAGGATTAAAAAAGAGACTTGGCAACTCCAAAGGTAAAATGGTTGATGAATTACCCAAAGTTTTATGGAGTTACAGAACAACACCTCATTCCCGAACGCATGAATCACCATTCAGTTTATGCTATGGTACAGAAGCTTTGCTACTTGTGGAATTACACATTCCTTCTGTTCGATTGCAATACTTCGATCCCATACTCAATGATCAGCAGTTAGTAGAAAATCTAGTTTTGCTCGATAACACAAGGGAAAAAACGGTGATCATTGAAGAAGAATACAAGCGAAGGTTGGCCAGAGCATACAACAAAAAAGTCAAGCCAAGCAACATTCAGGTTGGCAATTTGGTTCTTAGAAAGAATGAAGCAAGCAGACAAAATCCTGGAAGGAAATTAGATCCAACTTGGGAGGGTCCATTTTTAGTCATTAAAGACAATGGAAATGACAGCTACAAACTAGAAGATATGGATGGTCGCCTAGTTGCAAGAATATGGAACGCCATCAATTTGAAGAAATTCTACCAATGATGTATTGTTTTTTAGAAAGAGATTTTGGATGGTCAGATTTTGAAATCATGCCGATGGGTATCTACCCGAAGGGATAGCTTCAAACAAACCAATCGGAAATCCAATTATATTGCATCTTTTTGTCATATGAAATAAAATTTCATCTTTCATTAGGTTATGATGTCCTAAATTAATCAAGAAGGTCATCCAAGGCTAACAAGCCCAATCAATCAAATATTAAAGCGCTTTCTTTTGGCCAAAAGGCCCGATTCTAATCGAAGCCAGAAGGCTTTCAAATTAGCTAACAAGCTAACAGAGCAAAAAAGCTTACTTCAGGCAACAAGCCTAAATAAAAAAAAAGAGAGCTAAAAAGCTTATTAAGGCTACAAGCCTAAACAATCTAAAAGCTAAAAGCTTAAACGTGGCGGAACGGCCAAACCAAAATATAAGGCAACAAGCCTCAGTTTAAAAAGCTAGCTAAAGGCAAAAGCCATACAAATTCAAAAGCTAAATGCTTTAAGGATCCGAAAGAAATTTTTGAGCTCAAAAATATTTAATAAAGGTTATAAACCTTGACAAATCAACTTTCAAAGTTAGAAAGTTCATATAAGATCTTATGAAAGGCTTCGAATAGCCAATTTAATTTTAAATTACTTCAACCAAGAAAAATAGAAACAAAATATCAGTTTCATTGATTCTGCCCGAAGGCTAACTTACAAGTAGCTTCTACAAGAGCTTCCATACTTAAAGCCTAATAGGCATAAAATATATATATATATCTTGCCCGAAGGCTAAAAAAAAAAATCCCTTGATTACAAACAAGTTACCCTTGTTTCTTTTCCAAAGACGAATCAGTAGGCGCCCTCACAGCGATCGGAGAACCAGAAGCTGTCTCCTCGGCATCATCCCCAGCATTGGAAGCCCCGTCATCCTCTCCATCAGCTTGATCTTCTTCTGCGATTGGATAAGGTTGATCCAAGGCTTCAAAATTAAAGCCTTCTTCCCACGGCATTAATGTCTCCACATTCTCATCCGAAATAAAGGTCTGCAACTGTTTTGGAAATAGGTATTCAGGATGTGTCTTCTGCACCTCTAATTGAGCCGTAGAAAAGGCAGACTTGGCAGTCCCATCCACCAAATGAAGGATAAGTCCTTGCCCCTCTGGAGTTTTAAGAAAGTGTTTGCAACCCGCTTTCTTCACATGAAAAGTCATGTCGTCTTCTTCTAGATTGGTCCAGAAGGTTTCAGTTCGATATTTGCTTGCGATCTTCAAATCTTCAAGCGCCTTCTCCTCCTGAACAACCCGACGCTCATAATCGAGCATGGTTTCGGCATACCCTTTCAGAGTAAGGGTACACTCTTCTAGTTTATTCCGCCAAGATCTCACTATCTCCAACTTCTCTTCTTCAGCCTTCGACAACTGCGCCTTCAAGGATACTACCTTCTCCTTTAGATTATCTCTCTCTCCCTCTGCCAAGACGCGATCGAGATGCTCCTTTTGTAATTGATTCTGAACAGAGATCAACTTCTGCTCAGAAATTCTAACAGCATCCCGATCGATGATGGAACGACAAAATATTTCCACCGAACGAAACAAATGCTGCAAAACCAATAAATCGAAAACAAAGTCTTGCATATAAGAAGGAGAAAACAATAAAGAAAAAGCAGAAAAAAAAAAGCGAGTTCCTATTCTTACATGAACTTGACTATGGAGAAAGGTCCCAGCCTTTTCAGTTGAACTCTTAGACCTAATCCGATCCAACTCTGCTTTTGGGATGCAGTGGAATAATTAATCTGCTGTTGCGCCTGCAGAATTTATGGGCTCATCCTCTTTAACAGACCAATTTGGTCTGAAAATGCTTTCGGACTCTAGAGCCAAACCTTTCATAGGTTGATCATCCTGATGACGATCGCTCTACCCTTCCTCTTCAGGATGAAACTCAACGCTAATTCTTTCTGAGACTTCTGGAGAAGTCTGGATATTCTCCTCTCCTTCGACATGGACAACCTTGCTTACCGAAGGACTAGTAACCTGAGCAGCCTGCTCCATGGCCTCTTGAAGATTCATGGATTGTTCTTCTACCAAAACAGTAGCTGATTTGCTACGCTTCGATTGACCAGATATTGTTCGGACGACCTTTCTTTTCTTCGGAGCCACCGATGGCCCTTGAATAGGTGTTGCGGTCACCTTCCCAGAAGCTACAGAAGGGGAACTCTTTTTCCCCTTTGCAGACATTAACATATGGATCACATTACTTCCCGTCGAATAAAGAATCAAGAGGTCAGCTACAAGAAAAAGGTACGTGACTATTTAGAATAACAATTAAAGAGAAAATGTATATTACTTAATCTCTTAATATTGAAGGCCCCAATGGTATGCAAATTAGCATCCAGGAAAATGGAAGAATTCCAATTTTCTCCAATTGACCATACGAAATCCAACTCATCAATTTTCCCTATCACCAATTCATCGACCCCATCGGGTGCATCATTGTTCAGGGATTTACTATAGTTCCACTGAATCATAAGGGGACTAAGAACTGGGTGACTAATGAAGATAAATTCTTCCTTTCGCCCATGAATACTAGAGGGAGTCCTGAGCAGCTCCTTAGCCCCTGGACGACGTTGGGTATAGAACCAGCCCCTACCAGTGTTTAAACTATATTTCTGCATCATCACAAAGTAGTGACGAAAGACCTCTGAACTAGAAGGCACTCCGCAAGCTCTACACAGTATCGCAAAGCCTAAAATCATCCTAATGCAGTTGGGTGTCAGTTGGGCTAATTAAATCTACCAATATGAGCATGTTTCCTCGATAAGAGGAAGGAGAGGAAATCTAAGCCCAGCCTTCAACTGAGCAATATATACACCTATGTGGTGTTTTGGGTTCTGACAGATGGGTAAATCCCCACGAAATTGATATCTAAATTTTGGAGGAAAACCATATGATAGAAGGGTTGAAGTTATTGGAAAAGACAAAGCAGTAGTTTTTAAGAAAGAAGGATCTTTTGGCTCAGTCCCTTTGTTCGGTTTTGGGTTCGGAGCCCTGAGAGCCTTCGATTCTACATGAAGGAAAGACTCCCGAACGGCAGACTCATCCAGACAGGGGAAATCATAGAAATTATTCAAACAGGAATACCTAATTGATTTAGGGTTCCCATCTTCATCGTTTACAACCGCGACCCTAGTGACACTAACTCCTTCTATAATGAATCTCTCCACTGTGCTATTACCCGATGAACCCTCTACCCTTGCAGATTGGATATTCTGAGCTCTAGAACGTGTGATCCTAATGGGTGTCTCTACTACAGTATCAGATGAAGGCGAATTGCCAATGTCTTCACTCCTAAGACTCATGTTTTGACTATCTGAAGCCCCTGATAGCGATATGGTTTGAAAGAAATAAAGAAGAAAAAGTGAGATAAAGGATAAAAATACCTTTGAGAGGGGTTTTCTTTTTTTTTTTATCAATAAATGTGAATATATAGATCAAAAAGAAGATACACAGTTATCGAAAAAACCGGTTTAAAAGAAACAAGCATTAGGGCTGCCACAAGCCGGCACCTCTAAAGGGAATGCTAGATAACAAGTACAAGTTGAGGGGAAACCACATGAAGTTGGTGCCTCACTCTATGGAATCAAATGTCAAGTTGCAAACTGAAATCGGTCTAGGGAATCCGGATACAATTGGAATAACAGTTTGTAAACCTAACATTTAATGCGGTAGACTACAAAGTCAATGTGCAAAGTTGTCCCTTCGAAGTTACGTCGATTTCGGGCAGTCCATAACTGATAAACAGTGGTAGCGAGGGCGATTTTTTGACCTTTGGACTGTCGTGACCGTCCTCGGGCATCCTTTTTGAGCCACTTAAGGGCACTAGCAAGAGTGCTGATGGCTCGACAGAGACCAATCCAGCGCTTAATAGCAGCCCAGACTTCAGCTGTAAACTTGCAAGAAAAGAAAAGATGAGCAGCTGTCTCAGGATGAGCAACACAGAAATAGCAGGAATTGTCAATGCTGAGATGGAGGAGACGATCCTTCGCTTTCAAGCGATCCTGGGCAGCAAGTCAAAGCAGAAAAGAGTGCTTAGGCGTGAGTCCCGGTGCCCAAACCACTGTTGCCCAAGGTTTGGGAGTGCCTCTGGAACGGAAGAAATCATAAACGACCGATTTTTTTTTTTTTTTAATCAATAAATGTGAATATATAGATCTGGTTTTCTCCATTTTGAAAGGATTAAGATTAAACCTTATACCTTCAGAAAACACAGAGAAGTGCTGATCACCGGAAAGAGTTCGAAAACAGAGAAGAACAAAGGAAAAGTTAAAGATTAAAAGAAAAGAAGCGGGGAAAGATTGCATTATATTTTCAATATGTTCAGAATGCAGGAAAAGAGTAAAGGTGAATAAAAATAAATGACTATTCAACGTATTTATAAGCAGATTTTACAATGGGTAAAACTGAAAGTTGCCATTACATCCTGAACGGTTACTTCTCTTCGGCAATTATGCCCGAACGGTTACTTTTCGCAAGCCACTAGCCGTTGTAACGGCTCCATCGGGTAACTGCATGAGCAGTTAATGCCAGCAGTTGTAACTCCTTCAGATTGCGCACAATGGTGCAAATTTAATTTTCAGAAACTATTTTTCTGATTTCGTTTTGTTAAAAAAAAAAAAAAAAAAATCCTTTATGGTGCCTATACACCAATTTTATAATATTACCCCTGAGGCAAAACTTCTCAGATTACAACATTTTCAGAAATTTCGATCACTCTGATTTCGTTTTGTTAAAAAAAATGCTTACGGTGCTAACCACACCAATTTTACATTTATGCCTTTGAGGCAAAAATATCTCAAAAAACAACTCACCGTCATGCATCTCAACAGGCAGCCTAAAAATCTTCCTTTTAGATATTTTAAGGTGTTTCACCTAATTTACTTGGAGGGCAAGGAACCTTGACCTCCCTAAATAAAATATCTTCCTTATAATTTTGATCTATAAAAGGAAGCTTTCATGATCAAACAAGAGAGCATATTTTTCACAAGTACTTTGATTCCCAAAACTCTCTCTCTCTAAACATCTTTTTACAAGGGTTTTCTCCAAGATTTCTCTTATCTTTAGAAGGCTTTTTACTATTCTTTTATTGCCTTCTTCCATCGGATTCAACCATTAGAATCCTTTTCAATACATTTTCTACTTGAAACAAGCTTTCAATAACTTCTGGAGAGAGACTTAATCTTTGGAAAACACTTTTCCAAGCTGCTCTTTGATATTCTCATCGGGATTATCAGTTTCCATCGGGTTACTGCTCTTCTCACAGGGATACATTTTCATCTCTCTTCCATTAGATAGGTTTTATCTGATTACAGTTTTCCCGCAACATCATCCCTTTGGTTGATAACGACGGTATAAGATGATTTGACGGATATTCTTACAAGTTGGGGAGATATCGATAAATCAAAGTTTCCTTTAATTGTCATATTCTCCCATCATAATGGTATCAAAGTGCCAAGTTATGGAGCTATTAAAGTGTCAGGTTCCGGAAACAAGTGGAGTAGTTCCAAGCCAAGTAATTGCAGTGGAGCAATTAGAGCCAGGTGGAGTGAGATGGATAGAGAGCTAGGTGGAGCCAAGTCTATATGAAGTTTAACTAAGTTGAACCAGATGGATGATATCAAAGCTAGGGTGGAGCTTGATTATCATCATTGGGCATTTGATAGGAAGAAAGGTTGCTTATTGTTATCCTTGGGAATGTGAATGGAAAAAGAGTTTAATGTTGATTAAGAAATATCTCTTTGGGAAGAGATATGGGTCAATAGGATTTTATTGACGTGCATTTTGAGTTTGGTAAGAGATTGGTAAACACAATTAATTATGTACATGATTTTACACCATTATTGAACAGGTTATATACCCTGACAGTAGATCTGAATTAGGCAGGTAGATCTATAGTGGTAAGATGATATGGTTATATGTAGAGATTTCCTCACAATCTCTATATATGGATATTTGTTTTGTTTTTTCTCGATTAGATCTTATTTTGTATATATTTAATTGGTGAACTTTAGATGATGTGACTTTGTCCTAAAGTCGTGGAGAATTAAATATTTTTGGGCCAAGGGAATTCCAATAGTTGCGGGGTTGTTCGCTTAAGGTGGAGTTTTGGAAATCACACATAGCTGGGAGATCTGAATGAAGCGAGAAAAGTATGAAGATAGTCATCTACAAGTTGGGAGGTGAAATCCTGCGGCAAGTCGAAGTTTGAAGACAGAATGTTAACTCAGAATGCAATCCAAAGTGGAGATTGTTAAGGTTTTTATCTTGCATTCCTAATAGGATTCAAAGATATGATATGTTTAGAGTTCTAATTGTAATAGAATTGTTAATGATGTCATTAGATAACTATATCTACAGTCCCACAGTAATTAG
>JAXGGT010052295.1:0-10603 GCA_035583425.1 Marsdenia floribunda
CAGTTCTATGTGATTTACTTGATTTGATTTTGATTCAATTTTATGAGATTTTTAATCACACACATAGCACACACCAACCCATGAACCTTCTTCCAAAGTCACGTCTTAAGATAGGAGAAAATTTGGACCTTGGATCTTCCAATGAGGAAAGGAAGACCAAGATAAGAACCTTCCCCATTACACATCCGCATACCCAACTTATACAACATGGTGCTTCTATGAACATGTGCCACATTTTTGGAAAAGAAGACGGAAGACTTAACCGCATTGATCTTTTGTCCAGAAGCTCGTTCATAAACCTATAAAATATGAAGAAGCTGGTCCAGAGAAGATGGGGAATCTTGTAGAAACAACAAACAATCATCAGGAAAAAACAAGTGGGAGAGAATTGGAATATTCCGGCCCATTTGAATACGACGATAACCACCAGACATCACTGACTGATGAATCAACTGAGAAAAACCCTCAGCACAGAGGATGAAGAGATAGGGAGAAAGAGGATCTCTCTGTCTAAGTCCTCGTGAAGGAAGGAAAGAAACTGATGGTTTGCCATTAATTAAGATTCTAAATCGCACAGAAGTGACACAATTCATGATAAGGGACACCAATCTATGAGGAAAATTCATTTTTAACAAGATCCAATGTAAGTAAGACCATTCCACACGATCATAAGCTGTAGTCATATCAATTTTAAGAGCAAAAGCTCCAGAACTATCATTCATCCTTTGCCGACTCAACCAATGATACACCTCAGTAGCAATAAGGATGTTGTCTGTAATAATTCTACCAGCCACAAAAGCACTCTGGGACTCCCCAATCAAATAGGTCAAGACAGGCTTAATACGAAGAACCAAGACCTTAGATATTAGTTTATACAACACATTACATAAACTGATAGGTCTGAAATCAACCATGCTAGAGGGTTCCTTCCCTTTGGGGATCAAAGTAATAAAAGTTTCATTCAAATCATGCAAGGAGGCACCATCTTTTAAAATCCCAAGAAGAAGTTTAGTGATAGTTGGACCTACCGTAGACCATTTCTTTTTAAAGAAAATGGCATGAATTCCATCCGGGCTTGGAGCTTTCGTTGGATGTATAGATTTTAGAACCTCCACAATATCACGTTCCGTGAAAGGCTTGGCCAATGCCAAGGACTCCTCCTTCGTGAGCTTTCGGAATGGTAAATCACCCATCAAAAGGTCCATGGAGGTGGTGTGAGCCTCCGTAGTGAATAAATTGGAGAAAAAGTCCACAGCCACCTTAGAAATATCACTATGCTTGGTCACAACCATACCTGCACCATTCTGAATTTTTTGGATAGCATTACGTCTAGACCGGTAGCTAGCATGGTGGTGGAAGTAAGGAGTATTACGATCTCCATTCTCCAACCAGTTAGAATGAGACTGCTACTTCCAATGCTCATTCTCCACTGCTAGCAACTCCTCAAGGCGGACATAGGCAGCCCAAACCAAATCATCCACAACACCCCCTGATTCCAAGCGAAAAAGAGTAGCACAAGCTTTCTTTATCTCCTTTGGTATGTGCCCAAATTACCGTGAGCTCCACCGCCTCAATTGAGCCTTGATACCCTCCATTGTGGCCAGCAAACCTTCAGGAGAAGAGATCCCATGCAGGTGCCAGGCAGCTTCTATTATTTCAGTACACGCCTCATGATGCAGCCACCACGGTTCCAACTGTAGGGGGCAAAAAGATGGTGCCTCACAATCACATGGAGATTTCTCCAATTGCAGCTAAAGGGCATAGTGATCCGAAGAGGTTGTGGGCAGCACTTGAACCACACAAAGAGACTTTAAGAGGTGGAAAGATGGATTTCCAAAACTTCTATCCAGCTTGCATCGGGTAGAAGCCTCACCACTACGCTTATTCCACCAAGTGAAATTCCTATTAATCATGGAGATTTCTACAAGGTCAAGCTCATGAATAACAACTCTAAAATTCCTCATTAAGTAAATTGGTCTTGGATTGTGGCTTGTCGTCTCATGTTGATAGAAAATCTCATTAAAATCTCCGATAACACACCAAGGAACACTTCGGAGTGCACCAATACGCCTCAACAAGTCCCAAGAATGGCAGCGTTAAGAAGAGTCCCAATGCCCATAAAAACCAGAAAAAAGCTACTAAAACCACACAAATTAGAAACAAAAACATCAATATGACCAACTAAATAATTAATCAAACGTACATCAATAAGGTCGTGCCAAAAGAGAGCAAGTCCGCCTGCCATACCTTGCCTACTTACAACATAACTATTAGAAAAACCAAGAGTGTGTTTTAAATGTAACATACAAGATTCAATGCTTCTAGTTTCCATGAGAAAAAGAAAATCTAGATTACAAGATTGAACGAGGTTCTTCAACTCGTGAATTGCTCGGGGAGACCCTAAACCCCGGCAATTCCATGCAAGGCAACTCATTTGGAGCAGCGGGACTGCCTTGCAGCCACCGCCGATGACGATCTCAATTTCTTCACTGTTGAAACTGATTTCTCCTGAGAGGTACCTTCATGTATTGCATAGAGTTAACGTTTTTGCAGAGTCAACTTCGAGGAAGATGGCACCATAGCTCCACCACCGCTAGAAATAGCCCGAATAGGCGAGGCCAAGGAACCACTGCCATTGCCCTGTGCCAGAAGAAATGGAGGGGAGGAAGGAGGGGATCCCACCACGGAGCTCTCCTTATGAATACTAGACACCGTCAAGGGCTGTTGGAGCGCAAAGAGGCGAACCGAGGGGACATTGTCCACTCCACCAAGCCAAGGGCCAAACCCTAGCTTCTTGACATCAACTTCAGCCGCCCCATGGGTCTTGCAGTCATGGAATCTATGACCCAACATATCACAATGAAAACAAAATGTGGGTAGGCGTTCATACTTGAACAAAATTGAATGCACAAGACCATCCGGAGTAGAAAATCAACAAATCCGCTTTAAAGGTTTCGAGATATCCACCAACGCTCGAAACTTGTAAAATTTCGTACCAAGAACCTTGTCTTCATGAAGCTAAAATTCTTGATAGTATACAAGGGTCTTTGCTAACTTCAGCCCTGCTTCCAAGGTATAGCAAAAATGGGGCAGCCCCGTCAAGTGAATCCAGAAAAACTCCTTCAGCCAAACATTACCATTATCCATGGATAGTCTTGCTCGTGGCCTGACCAACACAAGGTTGTTATCAAAGTTCCACGACCCATTGGACAGAACAAAGTCTACTATCTCTTGAGTTCCAAAGAATACCTGGAACATATCACCCACCACACGCTGAAGTGAGAAGGAACCACATACCCACGCTTGCCCCATGGCTGCCATGAAACCATCCATGTGAAAAGGTTTACCACCATGCACACGAGCAATGACACTCAAGTATTTCTCCAACAAACCTCTCGAATGTCCTCCGAGTCCAAGTCTATGCACCCAAACTCTTCACCGAGATCAAAATTGTTAAGGCGATGAAGAATGGAATCATCCATCACTGCCGATACCACCGAAATCAGTAAAAGGGGATCAAACACCACCAATCGAAACAAAGATAGCCACAAAACCACCTAGCGTCACCGTCAAACACCACTGCACAGCCGGTGAATCAATCAAACAAGCAAGATCCACCAATCACTCACATACTAAACAAGGAGAAAGTTACCATAAAAATAGGCAGCTACCATAAAAAACATCAAGACAGCCTTGAGAGAAAACCTCCCGTCATGGAGGAGTTTTTAAATAAGCTTATTGTTACTGCTCATGTTGATAGGCAAAATACTTATAGTAATGAATGCTTTGATTTCATTATTTAAAGAAGAATATTGCAACAAATTTGCAATAATTGGATCATCTTTTTATTAGTAGGAATTAGTTAAATTCCCCATACTAATGACTCTACAAGTACTATAAAATCGATTGAGTAACAATGTGTTTTTCCTTTAGTAAACACACAATTATTTCACCAACATATCTTCATAACTTCAAGCATTGCCACTTGTTACGAGAAAGTGAATAACATGTTGCTTAAGGTCTCCTTTATTATTAATTGTTAGAATTTCAGTAGTTGATAACTTCCAAGTATATTCGTACTATTAAATCCGATCTTTAATATTACTTTACTGGTTTTTTTTACTACTTTATTGATTCGTGCAAGTTGATTCTTAATATTAATCCCTTATTGCCTTATGTTGGATATCATTGAAAAAGTACTTGCCGTTGAAGAGGATCTTTGATTATAGATCTCTTTGAACTAATCTTTGATTATAATCTATCATGGTTGTTCACTCAAATAAACACTGAAATGCCCTCTCAAAACTCTCTAATACAAGCTCTTGAGGTCAGATGGTATGCATGTTATATTCCTAAGAGATTCTAAGATATTTTATGTTAAGTTAGTATTTGCATTTATATATATATATAGATTGAATGGCTAATCTTAAGGAACTAACTTACACCTTTGTCATCTTGATTTCAAAGTTAAAAAATGTCATAAGATTACAAGATTTTAGGTGAATCAACATCTACAACATAGAATACAAATTTATCCCAAGATATCCTTGCTTACCAAATTAAATCTATACTTTCTTGCATCGTTAATGAATCTTAATCAATGTTTCTTTCAAATAGGTTCATTACATAGAGCACTATCGTAGCTTTTGAGGTTTTTCAAACTCTCAATTCTCACAGTCAGTGTTTTGATAAATTTTTAGCATTGAAATTGGATGTGTAGAAAACTTTTGACAGAGTAGCGTTCCTAGAATTTAGATGAATTTTCCCATACATTGATCTCATTATTTTAATAATGACTTGTGTTCAATTCCAAACGGTGTGTTGTCAATGGCTATAGCGAAAGATACTTTGATGAGTGAAGAACTTAAGGTGAAAGAACAAAAGAACTTAAGAGGAAAGAACAAGGAATTGGTAATGAATCTCATGCTCTTGTGACACAGAGAAGAGAAGGTAGACACAGAGGTAAAAGAAGAGGACCTCATAATTGAAATGATACATCCAAGGGTAGATTTGAGTCACAAAAAAGTGGTGAATGCTTTCATTGTAAAAAGAAAGGATAAGAAATGTAGAATTTTGAAAAGGGAACTTGCTAAGAAAAAAATGGCAAAGGAGAATAAGGAACAAGAAACTACAGTAGTTGTGACAACCTATGATGATATGTTAGTATTTTGTGATGATGGTCAAGTAAATGTTGTCTGCCAAAATTCTGATTAGGTCATTGATTCTATTGCATCTTACCATGTTACTCCTAATATAAATTTCTTCTCAACCCACACTGTATGAACTTTAGTTAAGTTAGGATGGAAATGAAGATTCATGCAAAGTTGTTGTAATAAGAGATATAGTGTTGGAGACAAATATTGGGTATCAACTAATCTTGAAAAATGTTAGATGTGTTCTTGATATGCATCTTAATCTTGTCTCCATAGGATAGCTTGATGATGAGGGCTATTACAATACTAAAGGTGGAGGCAAATGCATAATTAGCAAGAGGAATCTTCTTGTTGCAAGAGGAAAGAAAACAAGTACTCTCTACTTCATGAAGACAAAGTTGGAGAAGGGAGAAGTGAATATGATACATGATTCTTCCATTGATCTTTTGCACAGAAGACTTAGACACATGAGTGACAAGGAGATTCAAACACTTGTTGGTAAGTAGTTACTATCTAATGTGAAAGGTAATGCACTTAAACCTTGTATTGATTGTATTTATGGAAAACAACATAGAGTTGCATTTAAACATTTCTCTCCATCTCGGAAATCAATTGCTTTAGATTTGGTACACACTGATGTTTGCTATATGGGAGATATGTCTCTTGGTGGTGCTACCTATTTTGTAACTTTCATTGATAATTTTTCTAGAAAGTTTGGTGCTTTACTTTGAAATCTAAAGACTAAGTTCTAGAGGTGTTCAAAGAATTGCATAGAAAAATTGAAAGAGAAAAGGGTAGACAGTTGAAGTGTGTACTGGTCGATAATAGTGGTGAATACAGAGGGCTATATGAAAGCTAATACATATCTCATGGTATTAGACTAGAGAAGACAATACCAAAGGCTCCACTAGAAAATGGTGTGGCAAAGAGAATGAATAGATTTATCACCAAGCGGGTTAGATGTATGTTATCTAAGCTAAGTTGCTTAAATCATTTTAGGTTGAAGCAATGAGGATTGCAGTTGATTTGATTATCTTTTCTCCATCATTTCCTTTGGATGGTGATATTCCAAAAAGAGAACAAATGAAGAATGATGTGTCTTTCAAGCACTTGAGAGTGTTTGGTTGCAGAGCTTTTGTTCATATTCCTAGAGATGAGAGATCAAAGCTTGATATGAAATCAAAGGAGTGTATTTTCTTAGGCTATAGGTATGAAAACTTTGGATATAGATTGTACGACCCTGTTGAAACGAAGGTGATAAGAAGTAGAGACATTGTCTTTCTTGAAGATCATACTTTTGAAGAGATTGGCAAAGCTGAAGATCCTAGACCTTCATGTGACATTCCCAATAATCTAAATCCAGTTTCAATAACAGATGATTTTGATCACGGTGGAGCTGAAGTAGCACACGAAGAAGAAGTTAACATAAATGAAAATGAGATTGTAGTTGATGAACTGGAACTAACAATACAATTACCACCACCACCATCACCTTAAGATGAGCCTACGAAGTCTACCAGAGAAAGAAGGCCTTCTAGCAAGTATGACCCTAATGAATATGTGTTTTTGACAAATGGAGGAGAACTAAAATCTTTTAATGAAGCTTTAGAACAAGAAAAGAAAGAAGAGTGGTTACATGCTATACAAGAGGAGATAGTTTCTTTACAAGAAAAATCACACTTATAACTTGGTGAAATTGCCTAAAGGTAATAGAGCTTTGAAGAACAAACGAGTTTACATGCTGAAGACTAAAGAGAGTAGCTCACAGCTAAAATATAAACCAAGATTAGTTATGAAGGGTTTCAGTCAGAAGAAAGGTGTAGATTTTGAAGAAATCTTCTCTCCAGTGGAAAAGATGTCATCAATCCATGTTGTTCTTGATATTGCAACCAACTTGAACTTAGAAATTGAGCAACTTGATGTGAAAATAACCTTTTATATGGTGATTTGGAAGAGGAGATATATATATATATATATATATGGAGCAACTGGAGAAGCTCAAGGAAATTAGCAAAGAGAACATCGTATGTTGTCTCAAAAAGAGTCCATATGGATTGAAGCAGTTACCAAGATAGTTGTACAAGAAGTTTGACTTATTTATGATAGCTTAGGATTATCATAGGATTACAATTGATCGATGTGTTTATGCAAAAAAGTTTTATGATGGTGACTTTATTATTCTCCTACTTTATATTTAGAACTTCTCAAATAGATTCTTGGAATGAAGATCACTCGAGATAGACAAAATGGAAAGTTTTGGTTATCTCAGGAGAAGTATATTGAGCAAGCATTTGACAGATTTAACATGAGCAAAGCTAAAGAAGTTTCAACTCCACTTGCTGGTCATTTCAAGGAAAACATTAATTAGCTTCTATAAAGTGAGAAAGATAAAGTAGAGATGAAGAATGTTCCTTATGCCTCAGTCGTTGTCAATTTGATGTACATAATGCTTTGTACTAGACTAAATATAGCTCATGTAGTTGGAGTGATTAGCAAGTATCTTCCTAATCCTAGAAGAGAACATTGGAATGTTGTCAAGTAGATCCTCAAGTATTTCAGAGGTACTTCCAAGTTGAATTTATGCTTTGTTAATGATAAAATCATACTTGATGGTTATATAGATTCTGACATGGGAGGAGATCTTAACAAGAAAAGTCTACTTTCAATTGCTTGATAATGTAGGGAGAGCAATCTCATGGAAAAGTAAAATCCAAAAGTGTGTTGCTCTTTCTAGTACAGAGGTAGAATACATTGTAGCTACTGAAGCATGCAAAGAAAGTTTCTACAAGAGTTGAGTATGAAGCAAGATAAGTACAATCTTTATTGTGAAGTCGGAGTGCAATTTATTTGTGTAAGAATTCCACATTCCACTCTTGTTCCAAGCATATAGATGTGAGGTACGTACCATTAAATTCATGAAGTATTGGATTCTAAGTTGTTAACACTTGAGAAGGTGCATATTAATCATAATGAGTCTGATATGTTGACTAAGTCATTGTCTAGAGAGAAACTCTTATTTTGTAAGGAAAAAGCAAGTTTGGTTGTGCCTCCCGAATTGGCTAGAGGGGGAGATCGTTGCACTACAAAAAAAAAAAGGGCTATCGAGACACATTTATTAAGGTGTTTTAAAGTTAAATGTCGTAAAATCCTTCCATTATTACATATAGGAAAATGTCTACAAAAAGAAATATTTAGATAATTTTATGTGCCTTAATAGATTAAAAAATGTTTCAAAAAATTTTATTTAAAAATAATTTATAACTCAATTTTATTCATAATTAAAAAATACTTTTTAAAAAAAAAAAAAATTCTCTTAACATTTAATGCAAAATTAAAATTCTTAAAACATGATAGAAATTTTTTTAATTAAAAAATATTAAAAAAGAAAATTGTTAAAAATATTAAAAACAACCTTAAATTTATATATTTTTATAAATATTTTTTTTTGAAATTTATATTATATATATATATATGAATATTTAACCAACTCATTACTTCAATGGATTTGAAGAAAGAATAAAAAAAAAAAAAAAATTAAACGAAATATGTGAGGAGAAGAGAATTTGGTGTTTAATGTCTTTAATATATATATATATATATATATATTAGTAGAAGAGAATTCTTCAAAATAAAAAAGGAAAAAGGAAATTTAACTCACAGCTCTCAGTATTTTTCAACGAAATTCATTTTTCCAAATTCATCTTCCAAACTTAGCTCACACTCTTGTACACAACTCTTTTCTCTCAAGTAAGTTTCTATTTATTTATTTATTTATTTCTGCACTTCATTATAAATCTAATGATAAAATGTCTATTTTTATATGATTGAATCTATAGTGAATTTGGTACATTTCATGGTTTTTCTGGTAAAAACTTGATTTCTAATTTATTTTAGTTTGATGGATTTTCCTGATTTTTCTTTTTTTTTTTTTTTTTTTTTTTATCTAAGATAATTGGATAAAGTATTATCTCATAGATATGGGTATGTGATAGCTGCAATAGTATTTGAACTTTATTTAAATGTGTTTGATGGTTCAAATTCTAAAAATTGTTTGCCTACCAAGTGTTTGATTGTTTGTTACTTTGAATGATAACATTTGTTTTTCCTTTTATTTTCAGTTTTTTCTTTGGCTTCATCTAAAAATTGGCTACTTAATAGGATATATATTTAATAAGTGGTATGATTTCATCAATTTTGGCATCCCCCATTTATTGCTTCTATTTTGGACATGGGCATATTATCTATAGTTTTACTTGGGTTTTTACTGTCTTTGGCACTGACAATAGCTAATCCGGTGCATTTTTGTCAACTTGTTGATTATATCACAATGTTCACTGCCCAAATATTAAGAAACAATGCATTGGGAGAAAAATTATAATGCATGATTCAAGTCTGTCGAAAGCCTGCAAAAGTTTCTATATACAAAAGACTGTAAAAATATTAGGTAAAAAGATTTCTTAGTAATATGCATTGGGCGTAATCACATTTTTGTCTTCCCAAGGTAAAAGCATATTATGTTATTGGCTTCGCTAAAATAACAATTTGACATTTTGGATATTTCTTGGTTTCATGGCAATTTCAGGATAACATAAGAATTGGAAGTTTCAATGAGCACATTATTATGGTTTTGCATGTGATAGAGATTGCTTCAATTACTTCCTCCTACTTGAAAACCTTGATAGAAAGGTTTATGAAAATATCTGTATTGAACATTTAATAGCTTGTCCTACAGAAGTGCATAGATTATGTTTTCTTTGGTTTTTCTATTGTCCTTTTGTTTCCCCACACCCAGTTTCTTGCTATTATCTTGTGTATGTCCTTTTTAGGAAAAAGTTTCTGAAAAATCTGTTTACTAATTTATTGAATTTGGTTCTCCTACAGAATTGAATAGATATTTCCATTTTTCCCCTTCCTATTTCTTCATTTTTACTATTTTCCCTTTCCCCAGTTTCTTGCTAGTCTCTTGTGAATGTCCTTTTTAATTGAATGGTGTTTGTTTAAATTTGAATTTGGTTGTGACTGGATCGTTTTTCTGTTTCTTTAGTTTTTCTATTATCCAATTGTTCCACCACACCCATCACAGTTTTTTTTTTTAGTCTCTTATGAGTGTTGTTTCTTGGTGCATGATTTTAGCTTTTGCTAATGTTCTTCGTGTTTTTGGCTTTATTTATACAATAAGGTAGACTGATGGTAACTCAACCATTGTGTTATGTTGCTCTTGCATGATTTCCAGTTTAGTTTTACAGTCTTTACCTACACTCAATCACTCTTTGATATGGATTATCACTAAGAAATCTTAAATTTTTTATATCTTATAAAGGAAAATTGGTCATTTTAGTCCTCATACTAATTTCGTTTGGATAAAGGAGTCCTTGTTTTTTATTTTTGGACAAACGAATCCCCATTCTTTTTTCGTTTGGACAAAGGGGTCCCTGTATTTTAATTTTTGG
>JAXGGT010052306.1:0-10601 GCA_035583425.1 Marsdenia floribunda
TTACCTTCTTTTTTTTTTTCCTTTTTAAATAGTTATTTCAATACTAAATCTTAAAGTATATTCTAAAAAATTTGATTAATAAAGATCTAGTTAAATATATTTTTTTTTATTGTTCATAAGTCATAAAATATATGTAAACTTGTGAATTTCTAAGAAGAGTGTATATTTTTAGACTCTAGTCAAAATCTCTCAAAATATTGTACTATGCGCAATCATATGCTCCGTTTTAAATTTTAGAGTATTATTTGAAAGATTTATCTACAAAATTAGCACTTCTTAACCTCACACACACACACACACACATATATATATATATCTTTATTATTAAATAATAATCCTTAAAGATAAATACACAGCCTAGCAAACACTAATAATTGTTAGCCAAATTTGATGCTTTCTGCAAGCTACAATCCTTTCATTCTTTTTTATAGGTATGTGTATTAAAAAAATGAAGAATTTATACATGTAGAATTTATACATCTACAATGTAATGCAGTATTAATTTATATATTTGAAATCATCATTGTTTTATGATAAGGTTAATTTAGTCTTCACAAAAAAAATAAGAAACATGCTTCATACTTTTATATGGTATCAGACTAGATTAGATATTAGATAATAGATAGATATAGCAACTTAACATGAATTATTTCATGAACCTTGATTTTTTTTGTCTTTTCATTTTTTTTTTTTTTTTTGGTTCATACTGAATTTGTTACGTTACATTAAAAATTAAAAAAAATATATATTATATTTTCAATAAAATTAAATATATTTTATTATAACTTTTGCATGAAACACAAAACTTCACGTCCAAAGCACCAAAAGCTTTAAAGCAAAGATTAAATGATTAATTTCACTCCAGGAAAGGCAAAAAAAAAAAAAAAAAAAAAAACCAATTGACAAAGAAAGGGACTATGCCAACCTATATAAGTTCTTAGCAACTGATAGTCATAAGTTGGTTTAGATAAACCTCTTGGAACCAATTTTTAATAACTCATAAAACTTATAGCCAAAACCATAAGGAAGAAAAATACGTAGCAGAGACAGAGACAACAGTTCAGAATTCCTTATGAAGATGGAAGTAATTGCATGATTCACAGTAAAGTGTGATGCAGGGTTGTTTCCAATTATATCCTAATTTCTTGAACAACAAACACCTGCTCTTAAAATAGAAACAAATACCTTGTAAAATTATAAAACCCTTGATGAAGACGTAAATAATGAAACTTGATCTTTGGGTTGGTACCAACAGCAATTGAAACTTGAAATAAGTTTCGCCATGGATTATGACCTCTCAGTAACAAATCTGAATTAAAGGTTCCAAAAGAATCATTTTTCTCATCTAAAAGTTCTATAGAAAAAGGTAAAAGGACAAAAAAAAAAAAAAAAAAAAGACAGACCCATGGAATGCTGCTTTCTTCAGTGCCGGTGATGGGAAGCGGGAATAAGGAGGACGAGGGAAGAGAAAAGAAGAAAGAAAGAGAGAGGGGAGAAAAAACGAGGAAAGATGTGAGTCCTAATAGAACTTATTTTAATTAAAAAAGAGGGCCATTTTAGGAAAAAAAAATTTCATTTATCATTTCGAAGAAGAACATATTTTATTCCATATGTCATATTTGACATTAGCATAACAGAAAGTAGCTTTTTTCATATATACGTTGAAAGGGAGGGAATCATATTCTTTCTATGTATAGATGATTACTGAGGGCTGATAATTATCCCAATCCCCTGTGCTTGTAGCTGCTGCACTGCACTCTTAAGACTGCCTTCAGTCGACGCCACCATTTGTAAAGGTATATACTTCTTCTGAGAATCTATTTTCTCTTCAAGCTTTCTTTTTCTTTCTTGGATTAATTAATTGATTACAGGAATTGTTCTTTAACCAATGGTGACTTTGAGAAACAAGCACTACTATATGATTCAAGCTATTTTACCATTTTTCGGAATGAATTTGATTAATTTACCATGTTTGTTATAGAGATCACATCAGTTGGTGGATAGTTGAGGCTTGAGAGTTCAGCATACAACAACATGAGTTGCGAGAAGATTGATGATATCTTCAGTTTACTAAAGGAGCTTGAGAACCAAGGGTACTTAAGTGCAACTCCAGAGAGCCATCAGATACAAACCCTTAAATTTGAGCTCAGGTATATGAGAATGCATCTCAAATGGGCTACGAACATATACCAGCCTCTTCTTTGCAATATGAGAATATGGGTAGAAAATGTTGAGAAGTGCCTCCTTGAATCAAAAAGACAAGGAATTATGGCCTCTAAACTCTCCAAAGGAAAATTCTGCAATCTGCTGTTAATTATGAAGGTAGGAAAAGCAATTCTCCGCAAACAATGTACTTCATACTATGAAGATGAACATTATGGACTTAATTTGTCGTGCAAAGATATACCAATTACTGAGCTCCTGTCTGAGTGCATTGATCCATTGCTTGAGAATCTGAAGCATCTCGTTCAGTGTAATTCTCTTAACTTGCTAGTTTTTCCGAAGAAACAAATTGAATCCATTTGGGAAAAGTTAAGATACCTGAGAAAGTTTCTTGAGATTACTGGGACAGAAGTCCATGATGTGCTGAATAATGTTACATCAAATCAGGGTTTTCTGAACAAGAAATTGGAACTGTTGAGTCGTATCAAAAGGCTCATTGAGAATGCAGTATATGCATTTTGCTATTCATGGGCCAAGGCAAAGGAGACAAGGATGGAACAGCTGTTTTTTGATATGCAAGTCAAGATAAATCATATTGTGCCAGAAGTAAGAGTTATTTATGTCAAATTACTGAAAGCTTCAAAACTACGAAATGCGGGCTCCCTTGGGATTGATCTACAGGCGTTGGCTGCTTTGGATACTCTGCTAGACAATCTACATAATTTGCTGCAAGAGCAAGATGCAGGTTCGATGAATTCTTTGGATGTCCATCAAATTGAATTCCTCCAACAAGAACTGAGTTTCATCAAATATTTCCTATTGGATCCCCTACTGAATCAGTACTTTGAAACAGAGCCATACATCTTCAATTCTCTCATGATGCAAGTTGAAGTTATGGCAAGAGGAGCAGCGTCTCATGCTCACTTCATCCACAATGGCCGTAAAATGGATGAAATGAATCTACTATCTTCCAATCTGGTTAAGATAGTAGACCTTCTCAAATCCAAGATTAGAAAAATATACGAGGGAGTTCCAAAACCATCAATCTCAAACTTCCCTCGGGTTCCAAAATTGGGCTTTCTTGAATTTGTCATACAAAAATTGGATGAATTGCTAAAACATAGGGATGATTTGCTCACTTATGTTAAGGAAGGATTTGAAGTAGTACAAACTGAATTGGGACATCTGTTGTACTTTACCAGTGACACTATCAAGAACCCTACAGAAATCAGCAGAGACGAAGAAGGAAAAGAAAAGGACAAGGAAAAAATTGTAGGACTTATCATGGAAGTTGCGTATGAAGCAGAACACATTATTGATTTGATCTCAACAAGCAATATTCCTAACTGGCACTGTTTGTTCTGGCTTTCTGATGTCATTGAAAAGATCCGAAAGTTGAGAATGGGTTCATTGAAGGTGTTTGGTGAGAAGACGTGCAACAATATCTTGCCCACCTTGGAGAAGGCTTCTGCTCACGATGGCCCTTCTGCTTATAATCTCGCAACTGAAACAGAGGTTGTCGGACTTGATGATGAAGCTGAATATCTAATAGACCATCTATTGCATGGTCATGACCAACTAGCTATCGTTTCCATTGTTGGCATGCCAGGAGTTGGGAAAACAACCCTCGCAAGAAAAGTTTATGAACATGCTTCAGTCACAAGGTACTTTGATGTCCATTCTTGGTATTGCATTTCTCAAATATATGATAGACGTGATTTGTTGCTTGGCATATTGAGTGATGTTACTGAGTTTAGTGAGGAAACTCAGGAAATGGATGATAATGATTTGGCTGATGCTCTGCATAAAAGTTTACAACATGCAAGGTACCTTATTGTGCTAGATGACATATGGAGCATAGAGCCATGGGATGACATTCGCAATTTATTCCCAGATGACTGCAACGGGAGTAGAATATTGTTTACTAGTCGATTCTATGAGCTTTTCTGTCGAGCTTATCCTAAAATTCTTGCGCACGAACCCCGCCTATTATCAGATGACGAAAGTTTGAAACTTTTTCAGAATAGGGTATTTAACGGGGGAAGCTTCCCTCCACAACTATATGAAATTGGAGAGGAAATCGCGACGGAGTGTAGAGGATTTCCACTTGCTCTGGTTCTGATCACTGGAGTTCTTAGGCAAGAGAAAACAAAGGATCATTGGATAAGAGTTCTTGACAGCATAGTTAAAGATCATTGGATACAAGATCTTGAATTTTTACGAGTCATACTTGAACTGAGTTACAGGTACTTACCAGATCATCTGAAACCTTGTTTTCTTTACCTTGGGGCTTTTCCAGAGGATAAGGAAATTCCAACTTGGAAATTGATACATTTGTGGATAGCCGAAGGATTCATTCGGGAAAATGAGTCTAAAAGCCTTGAGAATGTAGCAGAGGATTACTTGATGGAACTAATTGCACGAGGTCTTCTATTAATTGGCAAATATAAAAGCAAAGGAGGGGTTAAATCTTGCCGTGTTCATGATCTTTTGCTTGATTTCTCCTCCGAAAAAGGCAAAGATGAAAACTTTTTTATGATATCTGATCAGATGGTGAACCTTGAGCAGTATCGGCACTTCTTCTATTGCAAGCACATACTTGGACGCATGCCTTCTGACCCATATATTAGATCTTTAATTTTCTTTCCAACAGAGAAGAAATCTCTCAGCCTCATTTCTAATGCATTTTATAATCTCAATGCATTTGATTTATCAATTATTCCACATATCCTGAAGCTTCTCAGAGTTTTGGATTTAGAACATATTCATTTAGACAGTACTAAATTTCCAGCTGACATTGACCTACTGGTTCACTTGAGATACTTGGCAGTTCAAGGGAGACTGAAACATGTTCCATCATCAGTTGCAAACCTCTGGAGGCTAGAAACTTTCCGTCTGGTAGGAACAGGAGGTGAAGTAAAACTACCAGAAAGTCTTCTAGAAATGTCGTACTTGAAGAATGTATACGTTAGCAATGAGGCTTCTTTTGAACTGTCTGATACTTATGAATCCAAGAAATCCTCTGAGTCAGATGGCATAGAAAAGCTTTCTACCATATCCCTTCGTCACGGTGATCTTACAACAGAAAAGGTTATCAAAAGTCTGGGAAGTGCACGGAAATTGAAATGCATATTTTTGGAATCATCAGATTGCAGTACGAGTTGCAGCCAATTTCCAGAGCTGAACTTGCTGAATAAGCTTGAATCTCTCAATGTGACATACCAGGGCAGCGTCAGAGTGCAGCATCCTTGTGACTTGATTTTCCCTTCAAATCTTAAAAAGGTTACTCTCTCAAACTTCTGTTTTCCTTGGAGTGAAATATCAAAGCTTTGGAGACTTCCACAACTTGAGGTTCTCAAGTTACTCAGCAAGGCTTTCGAGGGACGTATATGGGATTCAAGAGATTGCAAATTTGGTAAGCTCAAGTTCTTGAAACTAGAAAGACTAGATATCAAGAAATGGAATGCTTCCCCTCTTGCATTTCCATGCCTAGAAAAAATAGTGTTGAAAAGATGTTCACAGCTTTTGGAGATCCCTCCTAGTTTTGGAGAACTAGCAACATTGAGAACTATCCAGGTGCAGTGGTGCGGTAGGTCTGTTGTTGAATTAGCACATAAAATTCAGGAGGAACAACTAGAACTAGGAAATAATGGGCTCCAGGTGCTTATCTAGCATATAGCATTCTGCAGCAGCTTCTTGATCCCTTGTGGAGGTGTTACCATGTAAGTCGCTCAATATCTATACCATTCATTTATGTGTTGCCTTGCTTTCTTGCTATCTCTCTCTCTCCAGGATACTTGTTTTTTTTAGTAATCTGGTAAATTTGTTTATTTGCAGTAACTAATATTTCTTACCAGGTCTATGTTAGAAGAACTATTCATGGTGGAAGCATGAAAATTCTCTTTGCTTCAGGGGGGGAAAAAAAAATCAAGAATGGTTGAATTTAAGTTCCATATTTGCTAAGTTGTAGAGATTTGGGCAAGGAATGACGAGCCCTTTCTACAGTTGCGCTTCAAGTACTGCTGTTTGTTTATTTGAAAACATGTACTGCAGAATTGTATGAACTTTTCCAACTGGAAAGATGCATAAAGCTTGCTTATATGATTTGCATATATATGATCAGTAATTTCGGTTTCACAGGTGCAAAAACGCATATTTCATGGACAGGTGACATTTTTTTTTTTTTTTTTAATATTAAAATCAGAGAAAACGTATATTAGATGTGCGTTAATATATTAAAAAGGCCAAAAATTTTCATAAATTTGAAATTAAATTATTTATGAAGTTTGTTTTATGAATGGGGCCATTTTAGGCAATACCCCGGAAAAACATCTCCATTATGTATTTCTGCATGTTGTTATTATTATTATGAACATTTTTTTCAGATTTTTAGGAATCATTGGGAAAACATTCATAGAGTTCAAGTTGTTCAATTGAAGATTATTAAGAAATTTGTTTGGAAAAAAAAAAAAAAGCGATTTATAAATAATTCAAAAGATTATTAAGAAATTAAATTGGAGAACTATTTTAGAAATAATAATAATAATAAAATTGAGTTATATATATATTTTTTTATTATACATATTTCTATTAAAAAATAATTAATTATTATTAATTATATAGTATTAATTTAAAAAATATTGTAAAAAATATATATATATTATTTTAAATTTTATTTTTTAAATGTCAAAAAATTTTCATTATGACAAGGGGAAAAATCGAACAAAAGAAATATTAAAAATGTTAAATGTAATTATGTCATGAAATATAAGTATAAGCTTAGGTGTTCATTGTCAGTTCGAGATATTCTTTTTAGTATAATAAGAAATGTGCCAAGTAGTTGACCATATTTAGTGAAAAATTTTGATTTTCTAATAGCCCTCTATATTTGCACATTATTATTATTTTTAATTAGAATTTGTTCCTACATTATACATTAGGATTGTCACTTTAATATTTTTTAATTATTAGTGGAATAATCGATTTAGAAAAGGAAAATTCTTCGATTTAGTCCCTTAACTATATACGTTTCCTCGAATTCGTCCTATGACTTTAATTTTATCCAAATTGATCATTTATCTATTTTTTATTTCTCAAATTGGTCCTCCCAACCAAAATTGACCAAAATTTGATCACTTTACCAGCATATCCATTAAATTAAAAGGATATTTTGATCATTTTATGTTAGAAAAAAAATGGAATAGATATATTAAATTTATTCACATTTCTTTCCTTTTTTTTGAAAAAAGTGAGTATTTTGGCTAAAATATTATATCTATTCTATGTTTTTCTTACTTTTCTAACATAAAATGACTAAAATACCTTTTTTAATTTAATGGATATGTCGGTAAAGTAATCAAATTTTGGTCAATTTTGACCAATTTGGGAAATAAAAAATAGATAAAGGATCAATGCGGATAAAATTAAAGTTATAGAACCAATTCGGAGAAACATAAATAATTAAGGGACTAAACTAGAGAATTTTCCATTTAGAAAATTGAATTAAATATGATGGGCTAAAGGAAAAGGGAAAAAAAAAGTGGGAGTAACGGTTTCCAGTATTGAATGTTAGACAATATTAATTGTTTGAATTCAAGGTTCCTATTTATTAAATTGAAATTAGGAAAATTTTCTAGCTTAGTCACTCAACTATTTAAGTTTTTTCGAGTTGATCCTATAACTTTAATTTTATCCAAATTGATCTTTTATCTATTTTTTATTTCCCAAATTGGTTCTCTCAACCAAAATTGGCTAAAATTTGATCACTTTACTGACATATTCATTAAATTAAAAGGGTATTTTGGTCATTTTATGTTAGAAAAAATAGAATAGATATAATATTTTAACCAAAATACTCACTTTTTTCAAGAAAGGGGAAATAGATGTGAATAAATTTAATATATATATTCCACTTTTTCTTTTTCTTTTTTTTTTCTAACATGAAATGATCAAAATACTCTTTTAATTTAATGAATATGCCAGTAAAGTGATCAAATTTTGGCCAATTTTGGCCAAGAGGACCAATTTAGGAAATAGAAAATAGATAAATGATCAATTTGAATGAAATTAAAGTTGTAGGACCAACTCGAAAATATATAAATAGTTAAGGGACTAAATTAAAAATTTTCTAATTGAAATTTATTAACAAATTTCAAATTTCAAATTTCAAATTTATTTGGTTTAGTAAATTCAAATTTCAACTAACAAATTTATTTGGTAGTGCTGATAATTTTATTAATAAGTTTGTACTAACAATAATCATGAAACTCCACTTCCTTTCCTTCCTCACCTTTTTTTTTTTTATCGACTAAACTTTAAAAAATTCAAAACTCTTAATTTAACACAAATAAATATAAACATATTGTAAAAAATTAGCATGATTTTAATTCTCACTATGAATGCCTTATAAGTGTTAGAGTAAGACCTTCTTATGAACAAGAGTTAAAATTCTATGAATTATATTAACACTACTAAAATAGAATCTAAATTAGTCAAAATAAAGTTTATTTTTGGGAAAATTGGTGAATTTAGTCCTTAATATTTATGACTTTGGTGTAGTTGGTCCATTTTCTTTATTTTTTATTTAGTAGGTCCCCAATGTATAATAAGTTGGTGTATTTGGTCCTTGTCTTCAAAAAAATCTTTGTTTGGGCAAGTGAAATTTTGGGAAGGAAGGGACCAAGTTCACTAACTTATTATATATTGAGGACTTACTAAATAAAAAATAAAGAAAAGAGACCAATTTCTAACATTAGTCGAATTTATAACTTCTCATTTAATAAATCAAATAAAGGTATCTAAGTATCTAGTAGTTATTGTTCCTTAGTTATATAAATCACTTTTTTATTTCTTTCTCACTTCACCCAAAAAGGTTGTAATAAAAACCTCAGCCCTGCATTATTCTTTTATAGTTGATGTCAATTCTAGGCAAATTTGATCATCACCACTGTCTATAACGTACACAATTCCTTGTCAAGTTGAGAAAAAAAAGGGACCATTTCTTCCAGGTTTTTTCTTTCCTTCTTTCCTTCCCTTTTTCTTTGTAATTGTTAAATATAATAAAAATTCTCCACTTTTCACTAATAACTATTTTAGTTTCTCAAACTATATTTTATATTTTTATTTTTGGCGCTTCTGACGGATGTTGTTTCTCCAACATTGCGCTACTCATGGAATTAAGTCTGAATGATTCGGATAGTTAGTTGATTACTGATAATGGAAAAAAACCATTTACTTGTCTATGTTCCTTAGTGCTCATCTCTTGACAATAGGTATGTAATGGGCCTTTTAATTTTAGGGTTTTTTTTTTTTTTTTTTTGAGGATCTAGCGTAAGTGGATAATTAACACAAGGGATAAGTGAGTTGGTAAGGTGCTATTCTAGTTTAAGTGAGGTTGTAGAATTGAAATCGCACTCACATATGTAGCCATTTAAAAAATTTGGACCTAGAGCTTGCCTCCCGCAAAGGATCTACCTAGCTCGAGTGGGGATTAGTCTGAATGTAGATATGACTTAAAGGTTCTGTCCATAGTTGAGACCCATTCAGGACACCTCGTGCAATAAAAAAAAAAAAAGTGTAAGTAGAGAATTTATGTTGTTGTTTAGTGGTGAATTTGGGAACTTAACTTCAGAATTCAAGCTTGTAAAAGGTTGAAGATAATTTTACGACTGAATCTTAATACAAATGAACTATATATACACAAGATAAATGATTCCCAAACTTCATACACTACCATAAATAAGATTATATACGACGGTTCTAGAACCCACGTATATAGTGTAAAAGGTGTCGTATATATTATATACGAGTGTTCAACGTCGGTTTTTGATCTGTCGTGAAAATGAGGATCGTTAAAAATATACGACAGCTCAATAACCGTCGTATTTGCTTTATACAACTATTAATTTACGAAGGTTATAAGACCGTCGTATATACTTTTATTATATACGACGGCTAAGGGACCGTCGTATAAAATTCAACTATATACGATGGTTAAAGGACCATCGTATATACTCTTACTATATACGATTGCTATAGAACTGTCGTATATATTTTTTACTATATATGACTGTTATAAAACCGTCGTATATACTCTGACTATATACGACAGTTGAGAGACCGTCGTATACATTTTTTTTAAATAAAAAAAAAATTAAAAAAAATTATTTATTAAAATGTTGAATATATTAAATGGACCATTATTTTTTATTTTTAAAAGAAATTAAAATTTTAATTTTATCCGTACAATATCTAATGTATTTAAATACAAAATCTATGATTTTAATTCAATATAAATAAGCTTTCTAATTCATAAGAAAAAAAGAACTACATCTTGAAAACTTTAGAAAATTACCAAACGAAATTATGAAAGAACAGGATACCTTAGTATTTTCCTTAAGCATGACGTAGAAGTCTACAAATTGAAATAGTTTGCCTAT
>JAXGGT010052317.1:0-10601 GCA_035583425.1 Marsdenia floribunda
CTTTTGCAGATTCTAGTGATGATTCGTAAGAGAATAAGTGGGGACTTCAATTCACGTAATTAGATCAGAATTCTATTCTGGGATTATACACCCTAAATTTGTTCTAGAATTTCTATGAGAAATTATTGTATTGATGTAATTTTTAGAATCTCTTTTGGAGTTATTTATTATATTAAGGATTTAGATTTCTTTCGATTCATATTGGGGCCTAAATTTTTTTATTGAGTTAAGAAACAGACCTTGTGCTCTTGGGGGAAACCTCAAGGGTACGGTCGTGTTACGTCCCGGTTTCGGGGCGTGACACACATGCTTGGAAAATTAAAAATCCTACAGCATTGGATGCCCAAGGACAACAAAAGCAGCACTCAACTGCAGAGGCAGCATTAAATTGGCAAAGTGAGAATGCTGTTGCTCAAAATAAAGTATTGTCTCAGATTTTGAGAACTCAAGAAGTTATTCAGACTAACTTGATTAAACACTTTTCTAAAATTCAGCAGTTGGCTAAATCTATCTCAAAAATAAGAGCAAGAATAGACAATCTCCATCATCAGTTGTTTTATCTAGTGCAGTACATAGAATAAAGCCTGGCAAGAGTAGTTCTATTTACCAATTTCTAGATTCTCATACTTTCATTTGCAGTACATAGAATAACAAAATTATCATGCAATCATTTAATCAACATTTTTCTCTAAATGAGGTGCAGATTCAAATTGAAAGAAAGGAATTTAGGATTAAATTTGCTCAAAGCCAGAAAATTTTGAATTTAGTAAAGTTGTCCTAATAAAAAATTGGTAAACAATAAGGAGAAACGCACACAATTTAGAACATTCAGGCCTTATGCCTATAAATTCCTTTTAGTAAAGGTGGAGTTATTTAATGTTGGCTTTCTATTGGAAGTACCTACGAAAAAATTTCTTACAAAAGTGAGCATAAAGTAAACATATGTTCCTACAGAAAGATGACAATACTAATTGAAGGTCGAATCGGTAAGGTAAACCTACTCACTGGCAATTGTAGAAAGGATTGTAGTTTGCAAAAAGCATCAAAGTTGGCTAACAATTATTATTGGTTGCTAGGTTGCTAAAAGGAAAGATGATAAGTTAGTATCAGATCAATATATTTTAGAACAAACTTGAAACGAAATTAAATTGGTAGCATATAATTCTTGAGTCTCTGCTAAAGAAAAGGGATAAGTTCTGGAGACATCAAAAATTTGAATGGTTGTTTCATGATATCATAGGTTTAGTAAAACACTTCAGAAAAAAAAAAAAAATCCTATATTATTTAATAAAAAAATATAATTAATATCCTATATAAATACAATAAAAAAAAAATTAAAAATAAGTTTAATATTATTTATATTTATACTATTGTGTGTGATAGTATTTATATTATTATTAATATCCTATATTTTTATTCAATATTATTTTATTGGAGTATATTTGTTTCCAAAAAAAAATAATGCACGGAAAGACAAGTTCAGATTTTAAGAAAATGAAATTAACAAATCTATTATAATTGGTCTTCTATAACATAAACACGTTCTGAAAGGTAGGAAAATCTGAATACGAAGGGTTATATAACATGATCTAGACAGTTAAAAAGTTGAAATATTGTATAACCCAGAAAAATATGAAATGACCAGCATTTAAGGTATTTTTGGAACATAACCAATGCATTTGTGGTTTTGTGGATTTACAAGAATCTCAAATTCTGAGAATAATATATAAGAGAATATCTAAAAGTCAAGAATCCCAAGAATCTTGAATTCTTGCATAAAAGACATTGCAAAATATATGATAATGTTGCAAAGGACATACAGAAACAAATATCAAGGGATAAAAAAATTATCTTTCTTAAGAAAAGCAACCATAGAACATGCTAGGAAATTTATCTGTATCAAAAATAAATTACCTCCTGGAACTCAAAATCCCAAATCCCTTCTCTTTTGCGTCCCCATAAATCTCCTGAAACTCCCTCCCATTCTTTTCATCTTCTTCTAACAATCGCAACATTTGCTTCACTTGATCCTTATCCTTAAATTTACAAGAAAGAAAGAAAAGCTCAGTAAAGCAACCCATAGTCCCATATGAATATAAATTTACAAACAACAGAGTTTTACACAACACAAGCAATTAGACAAGAATTATCAACAACTTGAAATATTGCATAGTATTTACAAGAAATAGAAAAATAATTCTAGCTAGCAATTCACATAATCAGTGGGACAAGAATTATCAACAACTTGAAATATTGTATAGTATTTACAAGAAATAGAAAAATAATTCTAGCTAGCTATTCACATAATTAGTGGATTAATAGGTTCCAAGCTATTCACATAATTCTCTGTAGCTAGTTATTCACATAATTAGTAGATCAATAGGTTCCAAGTATTAGAAAAATGAACATATTATTAAAGGATTACTCGCTAGCAACTCTTTAATCTATTGGTTGGCTCCTTTTATATTTTAGTTGTAGTGTGATCTTGAAAAAAAAGCATATTTCATACTTTCATCAGTGAGTGCCTGAAATGTCAAAAAGAGAAAATATCAATCATTTTCAAAGTGTAAAACAACATATATATATATATATATATATATATATATTCACTTTTAAAGTAGTATTTTCTTAAATTAAGCTTTTTATGGGTTTGGAGAATACTCTAAACGAAAGTTGTCATGTTCTTTTCTCTACTTCACCTACACAAAATATCTCACCTATTACTTCTATCAAAATTATTTATAAAAGACTTCAAAGAGAAAAAAGAAGAAAAAAAAAAAAAAAAAAAATCTGCTAGTAAAGAAGTCAAAATGTCAAATCAAATCAAACATTCAAATTACAAATTCATTGCTACAAAAATATTGTACCTAATATATTCAAAATAAACCCTTATCCAAATAATAACTCAAAAACTACATTTTTCCAATCTAAAAATGTAGAATTTTTTATTTTCAAGTCCTTGAGTATAAAGATACCAAAAAAGTATGTATAGAAACCTTTTGTAGTGCATATCATTAACCAATTCAGATTCATCATATAGAGTATAGTGCCATCTAAACTTGCAGGAAATACCATTAGTAGGATAGGATATGGTTTGTAAATGTGTTTTTCTTCTATACCTTTAATTGCTTAATTTTCATACTTGGAAAAGATCTTATTAAGAACAATTTTAGTTTCCTTCAGAGTTTGATTTTACATTTTCTTTTTCTATCCTCTCATGAAACCATGGTCCATATATAACCTTAAAATAGAAATAACGTGAGCCAAATGCCATTTTCTTTGCTGGCACCTTGCAAAATACAATTGGACAATAATAATACATTTATAATGCATATTTTTTAAATAATACAGATAACTAATGGTCAAAATGCAATACTAATAGTTCTAATTGATATACTTGTTTTTTAATTTTACAAGTATTTAAATATTGATGTTCCCTTTATGGATTCTTTAATGCGTGAAAATGGAATCTCAAGTAATTAATAGAAAAATAAACATGTTTGATATTTTATGCATGTTAACTGTATTCCATATGAATTTTTTGTTTTGTTTTGTTTTTTTCTTTTCTTTTTTTTTTGCAAATGAGATGAAGAAAAAGAAATTGAATACATGGGATGAAAATATTCAAATTTGACGACTGTTGAACGAAAAGAATACATAGAAAGAGTTTCAAAAGCAAGAAAGAAAAGAAAACTTAATATTGAATCTATTGTTAAAAAACCGCAACACAAGTTGTTTCTTATGACTCAAATGACTTAATATCAATGTGAAGGTATGCTTTACATATTTTTAAAATGTCATGTTCTTTATATATATAACATCCTTTATTTATTCATTCAATTATTTTTATTTTCAATTTAGATTAAAATTTTTAGTGTACCATTATCCTTTTTTGTAGGAGGTCACGTTTTATATGAACCAAAATGTTCTATATTGCATAAGTTTAAAAAAAAAAAAAAAAAAAAAAAAGAGTAACGAATTGTCAACATTGTGATGCTATGAGATTTGAATATTAACCTCCAACCTTTTTTTTTTTTTTTTTTTTTTTTTTTTGTGATAATGGGAAGATCAAATTGGCTTTTCCAAATGCTTCACAAGAATTATTTGATTTGTTTACTTCAGAATCAGAAGAATGTAATTTGTTATTGAAGCATATTCATGCAAATAATTCTATTTTTGCATTTACATCTTTTTCAGTAAAACTAAATAAGAATCTTGCTTCAACACATGGAGAAGTATACACATTTAGAGTGCAAGGAAAAATTTATCATGATCTTCCTGTCTTAATACCAAATGAGAATGACCCTGCATTCTTTCATTTATATTTTCATGATACTACAAATGAGCATGAAAATCGAATGAAAATAATATCAAATCAAATTTTGCGCGGGACAATTGTTGACAAATTGATAATAATTTTTGAGCTCAATCCATATGCTAAGTTCTTTAGCAGATTACAAGATTATCCATGTATTGATGATGTTAAAATACATATAGTTAAAAATGTTCGTTTGGATCAACGTGTTTACAATAACTTAGGTGCTAATCAAGTGGCTGCTATATGGATTTAACGAAATAATACTAATATCTCTTTCAAGAGAGATATTGTAGTACACTCTTATTCAGGCCAAAGACATTGTATAAAACATTACTTCGGTTGTTATAATGCACTTCAATATCCAAGTCAATGCTTCGAATAAAAAAGGTGCTATCAGAATAAAATGTTCCTCATTTTTGTTGAATACTCCGCATGATGAACAAAAAGGTAATGTTTATATATAGTCCCTTTAACATTTATATGTTTTCTTATTTTCTTGAATATAAAAATCTAATTTAGTTTATTTCGATGAATTTTCTTTATTTTGTATGACCTTAGTAGAAGAAATTATTTACATACCCAAGGTTCCGACATCTGGGGAGAATATTTTAGCATATGAAGAAGAAGGTACTAAAAATATACTAAAAAATTCAAATTACAACTTAAATTTGTATTATGTTTCATACGATTACTAATTTTGATCAAATTATATTACAGGTATTGTCAAAGAATCCAATAAGAAGGTTTCATGTCGAGAATATTATTGTTATAAATTTCAAATCAGAACACCAAAGAAATCTACTATACTTTTAGCTAGAAGATTGTTTCAACAGTTTGTTGTCGATATGTATATTAAGTTGGAAACAACTTGACTAGACTACTATCGACAAAATCAGAGTGATATACAAATAGAGCTTTAACAAGGAATTGTAGATAGTGTAATGGCTAGAGAGACAAGGGCAACTAAAGTAAGACAATGAATTGTACTTCTAGCATCGTTTGTTAGTGGACCAAGAGATATTCGTCATAGATATCTTGATGCAATGGCATTAGTACAAAGATATGGAAAACCTTATCTTTTTATCACTATGACTTGTAATCTAGATTGAGATGAGATTCAAGAAAAATTACATCAAGGTCAATCTCCTCAATATCGTCCTGATTTGGTATCAAGAGTATTTCGAGCAAAATTGCAAGATTTTTGTTCAAAAAAGAGATCTTTGGAAAAGGAGTTGCCTGATTTATCCTGATTGTTCAAGGATAGTGTAACAAATAGAGCTTTAACAAGGAATTGTAGATAGTGTAATGGCTAGAGAGACAAGGGCAACTAAAGTAAGACAATGAATTGTACTTCTAGCATCGTTTGTTAGTGGACCAAGAGATATTCGTCATAGATATCTTGATGCAATGGCATTAGTACAAAGATATGGAAAACCTTATCTTTTTATCACTATGACTTGTAATCTAGATTGAGATGAGATTCAAGAAAAATTACATCAAGGTCAATCTCCTCAATATCGTCCTGATTTGGTATCAAGAGTATTTCGAGCAAAATTGCAAGATTTTTGTTCAAAAAAGAGATCTTTGGAAAAGGAGTTGCCTGATTTATCCTGATTGTTCAAGGAGTTATCTTTATCCTGATTTATGCCTTTCAATTGGTTTTGAAATTCTTGGACTCTCAAACTTTTGTTATCATCCTTGCACCAATTCATCATTTAGTTAAAATAAAAATAATAATAATTTAGGGACAATTATTACGTAAGCAATTATTACGTAAGCAATTATTACGATAATATTGTGCAAAATTGTTTATTACTTCACGTACATAGGTATGTAACTGCTGGTTGCTTATTATTAAAGAATAATTAATAAAAATTTTAATTTTAAACATTTAAATTAATTGCCTCAAATACCAACAATTGCATTCCTTTATAAACCAACAATTCCTGCTGGTTGCATTCCCTATTGGTATTTTCTGTTTAGTCTTTTTACCCAAGATTTTCTCAGGAGCTATAAGAATTCTTCCATACACAAGGTATTATATAAATTACTTTATTTGTTATTTTATTTATTTTTGTAATATTATTTTACATAACTAACCTAATTCTTTTTCTAAATAGGCATGACTACTTTTGAAGAAAATGTAGAAGTTGAAGCTATAAGAATAAATTCATTGCAGCCGAATGAGAGAATGAAAAATCTAATAAAGCTAATGCTTTTATGTATTGGAGAAATAGGACACTGTGGAAGAAATAAACAATTCCATATTAAAAAATTAATTTTTCATGATGATGAGGTAAGTTATCTAAATTATTCTTCCATATTGAAATCCAACTAGTGGAAATTTCTTCTCTTATGGATAATTTAAACCTACTTAGACATAAATATCTCACAGTATTATATATTAGTTATGGATGATGAGGATGTTCTGTGCACAGAAAATAAAGTTATTTCTTAGAACCATTTAGGCATGCATGAGTTTAAGAAAACATGAAATCACTTTTCTTTAGCAGCTGTTTTGTTTCACGTCATCTTCCAACCTCTTCTTCCTCAAATTACTGTGGAAAATTTGAAAAATTGCTAATATTGGTGAATTTTGAATTTGCATATCATCTTTTATTTTATCAATGCAAATATTCAGAGCCATCAGTTTGTGTTTATATATTATTTTTGGAATATCCATTACCAGAATCCAAATCAAGCTCGAATATTTTAATCATGTTGATGAGCCCATCATAGATTCTCTTATTGCATGCAATATCATACAATATGCCCCCTATTTCTTCATAAATCCCACTCCACCCTAACCTTTTATGCTCCAAATCTCCAAACCAGATCCAAACTAAATATTATTCCATGATATATATGAGTTCAAGTAGAAAGTGAATTCAGATCTTGGTTGAATTCAGATCTAGTAAAAAAAATATGCAAATAGAATGATACAGGGAAAAATACACTTCATTTTAAGTTCGTGCTTTTCAACTTTTGACTTTTCTTATTTATTAAATTTATTTTTTCTAATTTATTAATTTTATAGGGAACAAAAATACTAGCAATCATATTCAGAAATACAATTCAACGATTCGATGACATATTCAAAAGAAATGCGACATATGTATTGTGCAATGTGATGGTAAAGTTGGAAAATAATTTCTTAAATGTACATTCAAAATTTGAATTGGAACTTCAAATGAATATAATTGTTATTGAAGCAAAAGAGGATGTGAAGAAAGTAACAATTACCTACAAATTCAAATAGTACGATGAAATGAGATGCATGGAAGAAAATGAAACATGTAAATTTTTTTATATTTTTTAATGTTTCAAAATTAATATTTTTTACGAACGTAAATTTTTATTTTTATTATGTGTGCAGATGTTTTAGGCTTTGTTTATAAAATTAAAAACTGCTACAAAAAAGAAAAATATTCAGAAGGAATATCTTCTAGAAGAGAGATAATTTTAATAAATGAAAGGTAAGAACTACATTATAAATCAGAGAATATTGACTCCAAATATATATAGATCTCAATATTTAGAGGTATTAACTTCTATTATATACATATATATATATATTTTTCGCCATTTTATAGTTGGTTGGTTATTTGATAAAGTAGAATAGATTAGACTTAATTAGACTATATATATATATTTCTAATATTTGGTTTGTGTAGTAACGTACTAATATATATATATATATATATATAAACTCCGAAGCCAGTTCATGCACACAAGTATAGTTTCTGCCGTGATCCTATAGTTTGTTGTTTTTAGACCTTTTATAATTAATTCATTACTATATATTATGAGCTCCATGCATGTTTCTCTTTAATTTTCAAAACTCAACCATTATGAATAAAATTAATTTTAAGCTTTTCTTTTGATTCTTTTTGAAAAATGCAGGTTGCAAATAGCCAAAATTATGTTGTGGGATGATTTTACAAACAATGAAGGGGCTGTATTAGAGAGTAAAGCTAATGAAAAAAAATAATTGTAGCAATTACTAGACTAAATATATATATATATATATATATATCAAGGTATAAAAATATTATTTTAATCATTTATTATTATTTACAAAAAGAAAAAAAAAAATAAATCAAAATTTCTTTTGAAGGAGAACTTCAACTACAAACTACAAGTATCTCAACAATTGAGATAAGTCTAATATGTTTGGAGTCAACTGATTTGCTACATTGGTAAATTATATAAAATGTTAATTCTTTATTACTGTATTAAATGCATTTAATAATGAAAAAGAAAATTGAAGAATCAAATGAGATTACATTAGCCAAAATAGTCAATGAAAGAGAGTCATTAGTTGAGTACCTATATAACATGATAAATAACTAATAAATTTAATATTTCAAGATAACTTGTACTATTTTAAGGCAATAATAAACAAAATTGAGAACAAGTCACAACCATGGTACGAAGCATGCAAAAATTGCGCGAGATCAGTTATAAAAAATAACAATGAAATTGCATGCACAAGTTGTTCAAAAACAGAATCAATGCCAAGGTATAAATATTTTATTTTATGTTACAAAAAAAAAAAAAAGAAAGATTAATTTATAAGTAATTCTTTGTTTAAAAAGTATAGGTACCTCATAATTCTCAATGTCATCCAAGGAAATCACAATGCAAAAGTTACATTATTTGAAGATGTAGCAAAAGTTATTATTGGATGCTCAACAATTTAATATGTAAATTTAGTTGAAAAGGTAATTAAATTAATTCAAATTAATATTACTATTGATAGCTTAACTTGTGCATGTATCTACATTTTTATTCCATACTTTCTATATTGGTTTTTTCCCTTCTTTCGAGGATGGAAAGTGGGTCACAGTATCTCAAAACTTTTTGCCCTTGGGACCACAGTGTAAACTTTTAGCCTTTGTTTTCAAATACACAGTGTCTCGAATATTCATATATTCTTTTGGAATTGATTTAATGTAAACTTTAGATTCCTAAAAGGAAAGGCTTTTAACTTCTACTTGTAGAATTCGAGAATTTACTTTTGCATTTTTTTTGGTGTTCTATACTAATTTTTTTTTTTTTCGTTTAATAGGATGTTAGCGAATCAAAATATTACCGTAAATTAGTGCAATTAAATGGCAAATAATACAAATTCTTGATAGGGATGAACAATAAGGTAGAATTTCAAAAATGGAAGATTACAAGTTGTGGTAGAAGCAATTCAACATATACATCAAATGCTAACAAAAGAGCTGAGAAAATTGTCACATAAAATGAAGAAACTAAAAGAAGTACAACAAGATGTGATAATTGAGACAAGACAAAAGAAGAAAAAAAAAGAAAAAAGATGCAAGTTGTGAAGACAAAAATGTGCACATCATTGAAGATGAAGAAGAAGATGAAAAGTTATCAAGCTTCATTCAAAAGAAGAATAGTATCAACGAGAAGAGTGCAACTAAATCAAAACTTCTTACAAAGATAAAACGAGAAAAGATTTAGAAAAAAAAAAGTTTTGAGAAACTTTTATTACATATTTTTTTTTATATGAGCATGGAATGATTGAATAAAACTCTAACAATTCCCGTTGAATTTCATAAAGCATTAATTTAAGATTTTATGAAATGCTAATGAAAGAATTTATTTTTTTTCTTACATATTCTATGTAATATTAAAATTGCAAAATACAGAATCAGGAAGAAGAAAAAAAGCATACCATAACAAAGTGCCAATCTTTCGAATACAACAAAGACTTGGCATCACCCTCCTCACAGACTAGGAAAACCCAAAGACTTGAGTTGCTGCAATAGTTCCAGTGGTAGAACCATTGACTCAATTCGCCTTCCAAGCTGGTAAAAAGTAGAAAATGAAGAAATTCGTCACATTAATAACTTTTCCTAACTTTCTACTCTCAAAATTGGGGGAATTTGGTAAAGGATAAATTCTCGATTGTCGTTAAACTGGCCAAAATTAATTTTAAAACTAGTAAGCAATATAGTGTTCATCAGGTCGTCTCCCAAAGAAGCTTTAATCGTTTAAATCAAATTAAGAAACCTATGATCTCAATCTAAATTAAAAAAAAAAAAAAAAAAAAAAGGGTTTTTGCTTAACGAAATTTAAAAAAAAAACAATTAACTAAATGAGTTCAAATTCAACAATAGTGAGAAAAAACATAATCAGCCTAGGGTTGATGCCCAAATGTAATTCTTCCTTGTTCTTTCTAATATTTATTAATTGATAATTCCAATTTGGTCCCTTGATTGAATACTAATTTAGAATCCCAAATTAGAATTCTATTCACCTACTA
>JAXGGT010052337.1:0-10600 GCA_035583425.1 Marsdenia floribunda
CTTCCTCTGTCGTGGACAGTGTTAAAATGTAGTATCCTTGGAGCTACAAAACCCAGCTTCCAGCTTCAAAAAGGGATTAAAAAAAAAAAATTTGTTGAAATATGTCCTATGTAAATTTTACACAAACCATGTGAGGAAAGCAACTGAAAGTAGAGTATAGAAAAGCAAGTAACATAGAAAAGGGAATTTCATTTTGAGAGCATAAATTGAATATAATTGTGCGAAGAAAAGATAGAAAAGCGAAGCGTCGTTTTGGGCTAGCTAAATCAGGGCTTGATTCCTCAGACATATCTAATGAGGATGTGATTTCTCCGTCTCTCCTATTGACTTCTTGGTGTGGAACCTCATGCGATGAATTCTGAAGAAGTGGCGTACAAACACCGTCATCGTCAGCGATGACCTCCACAGACGACATCCCGTAGCAGCTTCTTCTTCCCAGTCACGGCAAGTTGAAGTGATCACAGGCGCCACACTGTATTGACTTCTGCCTTTATATAGAATAGCGAGAAGAGAAGTGACAATTGCATCCGAAATTTGCTCTCGCCTCTCTAGATCTACTAGATCTACTGAGCCCGAACCTCATCTTCAGATCTTGGGATTAACCGGTCGACCGCAGATCTCGACAGAAGAAGAAGAAGAAGAAGAGAAGGAAAGAGCGGCGGCGGTGATGATAAAGAAGAGAGCGGCGATGGTGACGGTGAAGAGGAGAGTGGTGGCAGTGATGGTGGCGGTGATGGCGGCGGCGGAGGAGAATAAGAAAGTTGAAGAAGAAGAGATGAAACCCTAATTTTCAAACTTTAAAAAATTCAATAATGATCCATAACTTCTTAATTTTTAAAATTAAGTCATTTGAAAATTTTAATTCAGTTGGAATGTTAAATGTACAAATATACCCCTCTTAATGGGCATGTGAGTTGCACATGATGGATGGAAAATGGGACTTAACGGTTGTGTTGGACGGAAGTGCAAGCTTGGAACGTTTTAAAATTTTATGTGCTAAATTTGGATGAAAATAAATTTGTGTGCAAAACTTGAATTTCAGAAAAGTTCGTGTGCTAACTCGATAGTTTATCCTAATTTTATTATTATATGAATTAGTGAAAAAAATTCTATAAATATTTATTTTAAGGTTTAATTTTATAATATTATTTTTTTTCCAAAAGATTATATTAAAAACCGTAAAAGAGTTTTTTATTTTTGTAATTCTTGAAATTTTTTAATTAATTTTTTATTAATAATTAATTAAAAATAAGAAATGAAAAATTTTATAAAGATGATTAGAGAAAAATTTCGGCAGAGATTCTCAATCAATAACAAGACGAGGATGGGATGTAAAATAAATTCGCCATAAAGAATGGGGGGACAAGGGTGGAGAACATATATAAGAATCGGGGATGGAAATAGAAAAAAAATTCCCACAAATTTCTATCCTCATTATCATCCTTGTTTTTTTAAAAAATCTTATAACCTTTCACGATTATAATTAAGATTGCTAATAATTAATTTTGACCTTCATACTTGTGACAATATATATTAATATATATATATATATATATATATATATACACATATAACGCGACAATCATCTCATTTGTATTATGGTGAAGATCATTTTATTTGTATCAATATTTCTTTAAGGTGATTGAGGGAATAATGTGTTTTGTGCTTTGTTAATGCATTTAAGATGGAAATGGTCATTCCTCAAAAAAGAAGAAGATGGAAATGGTCAAATACTATTGATCTTATGGTATATTAAGAATTTTAAAAATTAAAATATATATAAATATATAAATTAAAAGAAAAATTGGGATTAAATTTATCAAATTTTTGAACAAAAACTAAAATAATTATTTATTTATTTGATAAAAAAAATATAATTTAAATAATTAACTTGATGTCACTATAAAAATTAAAATATAATTAATTAATTTTAAAAAATATATAATTTAAATTAAAACGTACTGAATAAAAATATTTAATAGAGTTATAGAGATAGATAAGACTCATATACCAAATATTGGAATAATTTAAATATGAACTGCATAGAAAATTTTGAGGAATTTCCTGTATACCAAAATTATTGTTATTATTATACTAAAAATAATAATATATATATATATATATACATATATTATTACTACTGTTATAAGTCATAATTTAACTGTAAATCAAAATCAAATATTGACAACAGATTAGTTAATCTATTGCATCCCAGCCAGCGAAATGGCTACTGTCTAAACACCATATAACAGAATCTCTTGGCCCCGTCGTCGTTACCGTTATGTCGGACGTTATTCAATTAACCGCCGCACTTGCGCACACCGCACATGGCCACTAACACTAACGTCCCCATCACATTCCTTCCTTCCCTTTTTTTCTTTCTTTTTTTTTTTTTTTTTCCTTAATATATATTTATAATTATAATAATAATATATTTTTTAATATTCTTTTAATCATTGTGTAATAGTAGTGATTAAACATATTAAATATCACATCAATCACATTAAGGACCTTCATACTCAAACGCCTTGATTTCTTTTTTGTTCTCTTCTCTTCTTTCTTTCCTCTTCTTCTTCTTATAGTTGTAATGACAAAATTACCCTTGCATCTTATAAAATTGTACTCTATTGTGTCCTTCTCCAAACATGTACGTTAAAATGTTAAATTGAGTCAATAATTTATACTAGATTTTTTTTTAAAATTTTATTGGACCATATAAATAATAATAATAATAATAAAATATACGACTATTTGGACAAAACCTTTATTTATTTTTAAATAAACAGTATATATAACTTTTTTTTTTTTTAAAAAAAAAAAGGAGGAGGAAAGAATGGGAAAGCTTAGAAGGTTCTGTTTGGAGTATGCACATGTATAATTTGTCCTCTAATTGAAAATAATAATAATGTAATTTGGTTCTTTAACATTTTTATCACTTTCTATGTAAAGTAATGGCAAGGGTAGGTTGGAGTTGAGGATCTGTTTTTGTAAATTTCATCTCTAAAATAATTAATGCTACTTCTTTTTCTTTTCTTTACCATTTTTTTTTTTTTTTTTTTTTTCTAATCCCTAAAGTTAAGGGAGAAAAAAGAAAGAAAAACAAAGTAAAAGACATGTTAAATTTTTGTTATCGAAAATTTTTTACTTTCGTTTTATAATTTATTTTATTTTTTTTAAAATTAAATTATATATTTTAATTTTTATAGTATTAGATTTTATAACTATTTATAATTACTTAATTTTATAATTTTAACTAAAATGTATAAATAATTTAATTATTTTAGTTATATATTCATCACATGATCATGTAATTATCAAAATTATTGTATTAAAAATATTCTTAAAAAAAAAAAAAAAAAAATTTACATAATAAAGAAACGACTAAAATAATTACTTTGAAAATAGTGAGGGTTGGTGGAGTGGCGTCAAGAACCCCCGCAATCACGATTAGCTCCCCGCAACTGCAGGCCTAACAACTTGTCAAAAAAAAAAGAAAAAAACGAAATTGACGCCAATGATCCCTTTTCTTTTTCAATTTAGCATTTATAGTTCTAAATATTTTGTCTTATTTTCTAATATCTCTTCTTCTTTTTTTTAATTGTACATATAATTTTTTTTTCGTTAATTTTTTTAATAGTTAATCGTCAATTAACTTATTATATATATTATTAAACTATGATTATTATTTACAAGCAAACTATGATTTTTTTTTTTTTTTTTTTTTGTAAACTTACCTTAAATTTTAGAATTTTTGACACTATTTATTATATGCTTTTGTGTTAACCTTCTTAATTAACAAGATCAATAACAATAATATATTGGGAAAAATAAACAATGAGAGAAAGAATTTATGGGCATTAATTTTTCTCTATTATAAATAGGGTCTTTGTATTATTTATTTCTACAACATTAATTGATATCATTTCCTAACATTTACTAATGTTGAACTAGCTACTTATTCTTACGATTCTATTATATTTTGTGAATTATAACATTATTAAAATTTACGAATAAATTTTTATTGTAGTTATCTATCATAAAAATATTTTACATGTTTAACTTTTATATTAGTGAAACTAGCTTAAGAGAAACTTAATATATATATATCATAATTTACATATTTAATTATGATTTCAAAATTTTCCTCCTCTCTAATACAAAAAGAAAATAACTAAATAATTTCTATAAAAAAAAAAAATTAAAATTCTTTTATGAGCTGACTTGTTGATACGATTGCCGGTATGGGTTCATCTAGCATCCTCGAAAGCCCTTCTCCGAAAGAAAATGGATCTTATAACGGAGGCTGACGCTTCTGGGTTGAATCTCCCGAATCAGACCTACCTATCCACTGATTTCATTTGATTGTAAAGGCCCAAACCCCTCATGTAAGGCTTTTTCTTCTTCTTCTTCTTCTTCTTTTTCTTTTTTTTTTTTTTTTTTGGATAAATCAGCAATTTAGGCCTGTAATTTTATATTTTAATCTGTTATGGTTCTCACATTTATTTTTGTCTAAAGTAGTCCCTTAAGTTTATGTTTTGATCTTTTATGGTCCCTCATATTTATTTTTATCCAAAATAGTCCCTTAAAAATTTTTAAATTGATCAAAGTGGTCCTTTGACCGTTAACATCTAAATATTTCATTAACTCCTTGCGCGTGACATTCTAAACCCTCTTTAATTTTGAACAAAAGTACAAAAATACCCCTCTAAAAAAGCACGAATAAGGAAAGTTAACAGAATATTTGGATGTTAATGGTCAAAGGGCCACTTTGATTAATTCCAAAATTCTTAAGGGACTATTTTGGACAAAAATAAACATGAGGGATCATAACAGATTAAAACATAAACTTAAGGGACTAAATTGGTGATTTATCCTTTTTTTTTTTAATTTGAAGCATTTTCACCTCTAACGTGTATAAAATTCATAATTTCTTGAATCATAAATGAGACTATTATTAACTATACTATGTCTTCTTGATAACCCTATTGTAAGTTAATAATTATTGGGAATAAAATAAAAGAACAACATAATAAATAGCATACTTTAAGGTCATGTAACAATGTCACTTTCCCAAAAACAATATTTATCCTATATAATGAAGAAACTAAAGAAAGTGTTTGATAAATTCTAGAACCGTTAAAATATATATTATTGATTTTAATCCTATAGTAATTAATCTTAAGATATATATTAACGGTAAAATAATATGGAAAAAATTCAGTTAATATAAAATTATATTTCTATTAGATAAATTAATATATTCTTTGAAGTAATATAAACTTATATATCTATTTATATTTTTCAAGAGGCAGTATTCAGAACTAAACTCTTATGTCTCGATTCATTGAATTACAAAACTATTCAATTTGTCTCAATTCATTAAACCAACATAAAAACCATTAACATTTTGAAAATATTTTAGCAATAATAATCATTAATAAAGCATTTTAAAAAAAAAAAAAAAATTCTAACACCTTCTAAACTCCAATATATACCAAACTGGAAGAGTGTTGATTTGTAAATAAATTATAATATTTATATATTATATATCAATATTTTATTATTTATATTTTTATATATTTTTAAAAAATATAAATTTAATTTGAACCTTAATTTTAACTTGAAATATAAATGAACTAAACACAAATAATTTTTAAATTATACAAATAAATAATCAAATAAACTTCAACAAAATTTTTAATTTGAAAATATTAAGTATAATCAAATCTACTCAACCTATTTGAAACATTGCATGTTGAAATCCAGCCATATATATAATTATTAATTTTATATACCTTTAACATCTTTTAAGGGTATAATTGCTCATTTTAAAATTTGAAGGGTATAATTAAAAAAAAAGACACTATTTGTGAAGGGTAGTGCGTATAATTGTCATTAATGTCCCTAACTTCTTGGTGAAAGTATAATATCACTTTCAGTACATGAAACACCTAACCAAAAACCAACGGAATATTATTAAGTTCTGAACCTGGAAAAAATTAATTAGGCAGCCACCCATCGACATTTATATAAGGAAAATTCTCTGATTTAGTCCCTTATCTATTTACGTTTCTCCGAATTGGTCCTATAACTTTAATTTTATCCAAATTGATTCTTTATCTATTTTCTATTTCCCAAATTGGTCCACCTAACCAAAATTAACCAAAATTTGATCACTTTATTGATATATCCATTAAATTAAAAATGTATTTTGATCATTTCATGTTAGAAAAAAAGAAAAAATGGAATTAGATATATTAAATTTATTCACATCTCTTTCCTTTTTCTTGAAAAAAGTGAGTATTTTGGCTAAAATATTATATCTATTCTATTTTTTCTTATTTTTCTAACATAAAATGACTAAAATACCCTTTTAATTTAATGGATATGCGGGCAAAGTGATCAAATTTTGGTCAATTTTGGTAAGAAGGATCAATTTGGAAAATATAAAATAGATAAGGATCAATTTGGATAAAATTAAAGTTATAGGACCAATTCGGGGAAACGTAAATAGTTAAGGGACTAAATCGGAGAATTTTCTTTTATATAAATATATATATTTTTGGGAGGAGAAGAAAAAAATTCAATATCCCAATATATGTATATATAAGATAACTTGTTTCTAATTTCTGTCAAGAAAAATTATTGGAATGAAAAAAGAAAAAAAGAAAACGGTAGGGGTGGGGGTGGGGGTGGGTTTAATTAGTTAAAAGCTCATCTGTAGGATTTGAGGATTGCTCCACAGAAGCTGCAAACAATGGCCTTCCAAGATTTCCAGTAAAACGGGATATAACAAAATCTCGTAGCGGTTCTCATGTCAGCCACACTTGCACCTCGACCGCACCGAGAACATGAACCGGCCACCGGTTTAATCCTTCTCACCATTCTCTTTTGATCTACCAAGAAGCAGAAGCAGACCATGGAAGTGTATATATATAATAATAATAACACCAGAGAGATCAGTAACAAAAAATGAAGCTAGGTTGCAGCTGGGTTTTGTATATGTATACATATATATATACAGCACACTTGAATTACGAGGGAGAGGGCTACTGCTTAACTTAGGAGATCACTTTGTGTATCCATATATATATATATACGTAGGATAGGATTATATATATATATATATAGCTAGTTTGCATGAGGAATTTGGAGGGGGTGGGGGGAGGGGCCGGGGAACCTGGAGGCAGGGATTCGTATAACAAGTATCAGGGTCTGGAGATGGATGGGGTGACACGGAACAGGTATGGTTGGATGTCTTTTTTTTTTTGTGAATATGGTTGGATGTCTTATTTTCACGATAAATGAGTAATGTTGACTGAATTAAGAAAGGTAGAAAGTACAGTGTGTTAAGCAACACAAGTGGATAATATGGTCATTTTACGCGTGTTTCTCTATGGGTTCTATCTAGTGATGACTTGGGATCCAAGTCACCATTTCATAATCCAATAAGGTGAATTTTTTTTTCCCCCCCTCAAAAAGGATAAAGTTTCTCGAAATTTATTTTTCAATACATTTATTTTAAAATTCAATTAAAATTAAACGGGTGAAGTTTGATTAAAGATAAGAAGATATGTTTAGACAATATTTTATCAGAATTAAAAATTTTTTATATATGAATCCCAGTGAAAAAAATATATATATATTCTCTTACACATCTCTGATTATATAATTATAAATTTTATTTAACAAATATTTTTTTTTCACTGTAAAATTTATTGTTAATAAAATTACAAATAATATTTATTTTAAATTTTATTCAAAATAAATAAAATTATTTTTTTTAATTAGTCGATAAAAAAATAATTTTTTTTTTACTTGAATTGACCATTATATAATTATGTCACTCTAAATTTAACTGACTATATTAGAATTTTTATTTTTATTATTATTATTTTTCTCTATTTTGACTATGTTTATAAGTTTTATTACATTGTAAAGAATTCTAGAATTTTTGTGTACCATTTTGATCCTCTTTTTAAAAAATATTTCAATTTTGACATACGATTTTAAAACATTAATTATAAATAACTTAGTGTTTTTGACTTAGCAACAAAAATTATAGTGTTTTTGGAGTTTTTGTTTGTTTTGAACATTTTAAATAATAATAATAATAATTCTGTTTTGAAACATTATAAATAACTCTAAAATATGCCCATAATGGGTATTTAAAAAAGCACATGTTGGGCATGCATATTTATTTAAATCATATTTAATTAAAGTGTGTCTCAACAACGTTTCAAAACAAAGTTAAAATCATAATTTTTTTCAAAAAAGGAAAAAAAAATATATATAGATATATATATTATAATAAAAATATTTTATCTTTTCAATACATCTTTTCTTTTTTCATCTGTTAAGTTAATGTTATTTTAGTAATAAATAATTAGTTTTTAATTGTCTATAATAAAATATGATTAAGATAAAATAATAATTAATTTAATAATATATAATAGTAATTTTAGAGAAAAAATGATTGTTATTTTAATGAAAGTTTTTAAAAACTCTTCACTTTTTTATTTTTATTAATTATTCGGACGAAATTAACTTAATTTTGACTTTATAAAATATTTATAATCGTACATAAATTATCAAAATTGTAATTAATTATAAGTGTGTTTGGTAAGAAGCAAGCATTTTTGTGGGCTAAAATTTAAATTTTCTTCCATATAAAAATATTATTTGTAAAAATTTAGACCACAATGTATTAGTATGTATAGATTCGGTTACTTATACTTTATTTGTTTTAAATTATTTATAACATTTTTAATAAAATATTTTTATATATAAAAAAGCAATTGTAAAAATGTTTAAGGACTTAGAAAATATATTTTTACAATTACATTGATCATATCACTATATTCTTTTCTAGTTAAAAGACCAAAAAATGCATTGATAAATACATTGAGGATCTAGATAATAATAATCATAATAATAAAAGACTAAGTATTATATTTATAAATTGAAAATATGCTTTTTAATAGAAATTTTACTCTTTGTATAATTAGTTTTTATGATCAGGATAATCATATATAATATAGGCAAATTGGCATAAATATCTTCAAACTATGGCCATTTGGTGACATTGGTCCCCAAATTAAATTTTTAGTGATATTGGTCTTTGAATTAATTTTTTTGTGATATTGGTCCCTGAACTATATTGAATTGTGTGACATTGATCCTTTTGGATAAATTTTTCTATTAAGAAAAAGACCATTTTCTTTTTTTTAAAAAAAAAATTTCAAATAAAAAGACCAAAATGCTCTTGGACAATTTTTAAAAAAAAAAAAAAAATTAAACAGTAACTTAACAGAAAAATTTAACCAAAAAGACTAATGTCACACAATTCAACATAATTCAGGGACCAATGTCACCAAAAAATTAATGTAGGGACCAATATCACAAAAAAATTAATTCAGGAATCAATGTTACCAAATGGCCATAATTTAGAGACTATTTATGCCAATTTACCTAATATATATATATATAATTTAAAACTAAAAATCATATATGTAAAACAAAAATACACTAGAAATTAAATTCATCAATTTCTTTAAAAAAATTATGAACAATATATATATATATATATATATATATATAATTAATATTTTTCAATATTTATATATTTAATTAAATGAGACCAATAAATTAAAGTCCACACCTAATAACTTCTCTGAATTTCAATCACATTTAATTGTTTGATCTTACGTTGTTTAGAGCAACAATAGTCTGAAAATTCTAAACAAATTTGATCAAAGTGGACAAACGTGATGGCCCATTTAAAAAATGTCTGAAATAAACTCTTTCTTCTGAATGAGATCAATCGAATTAATAATTAATAAAATTATAAATTATCTTATGTGGCTCTTCTTTTTTTTTTTTAACTATATTTATAAAATTATATATGTCCTCTTATTTTTATTGAATAACTAGGGGTATATTTGGATTAGAGTTTTTTTTTTAGTTTGTTCATTTTTTTAAAAAGAGTTGAGTGGAGTTCAAAAAACTATGAGTGGGGTGGGGCCATTGAAAGAACTTGTCTAGTGAGTGTGAGACACAAATAATATATTTTATTAAATGTAATAATAAAATTATTATTGGAGTGATATATATTTAACTATATTTATTGAATATTTTATTTGAAAAGATGTTCCAAAAAATAAAAAATAAAAAATTCATTGATTAGAAATTATAATATATGTCCATCTTTTCACAATCTTCAGTCTTCACTTCCACTCCAACACGCTACCTTGGTCACACGCCATTAGTGGATGGTCAGTTCTAAGGTTTACACGACTTACACCTCTTATACTTTGTTTTAATTCTCTGCAAGAATACAAACAATCCTCTGTCATCTGCCACAGACGAAGTGGGGAAGCAGAGGCAAAACCAAACCTGCAATTGGAGGCAATGGCTGCCAGTCCATCCGCGGTGAACCCCTCACAAGACGACAAAACCAAGACCTTAAGCTCTTAGAGATTAACTCCAAGGTCTCATCACTGACTACCATACGCTTAAGCCTGATTTCCTCAAGCCAAAGATAAGCCCCAGCCATGGCCGCAATCCAAGGGTAAACATACCCACCCCAACCCTTTTATAA
>JAXGGT010052358.1:0-10596 GCA_035583425.1 Marsdenia floribunda
ATTATATATTATGGGTATGTATATATGTATGTCTGTTGTTCTAAGGTAAGTATAAATGTGTGGCCCTTTATATGAAGAGCCAAACACAAGTCAAAGATCTGTTAGAAGAATTCACATGGTCAAATATTCTAATTTTGACAGTCAATACAATATGGTAAAGGTTTAGTGTGCATGATTAATATATATATACATATAGTATATATATATTAATTCATTCATGTTAGCTTGCATTCTAGGGAAATCACAATATCTATTATCCTTTTCTTTCCCTTTTTTGCTCCCTTTTTAACTTAGATTTCTCATAACTAAAACTACAGGGTAAGATTATTTATTTTAAGCTGAAAAAAAAAAAGGAGAGTATATATATATAAAATAGAAGATATATATATATATGTATATATATATATATTTGCATGCATTTCCATGAGAAGTATTCATACAAAGATACACACAGATATATATAATATAGTATTGCATTCCCATGAAAAGATTGTTTTTGGTATTGATCATCCATGCACATGTCAATTAGCCTACCGGTTCTAGGATCTCGAGACCATATTTACTTTTCACATAGAATTCGAACATTGATAGTAGCAGACTTCTTCTTTTTCTCTGTGCCAATATTAATTTGATGTGAACATTTTTTTGCATTGAATAATTTGCACTGGATAATTTGCAGTGAATTATTTTGTTGAAACTCTTGGAGACCTCCTTTAGCATCTGTTCTGCATGCAATGTAAGTTCAAACAATATCCTTATTCCTTTTGAAGTTTCATCTTGATAGTTCTTGGTATAGTTTGCTTCTTCCATCCTTTAAATTCTATTGCTTTCTCATATATTTTATTTCTTTGCACTTATCAAAATGAATGGTTGAGAATTATTATTATTATTTTTTTACGGATAAAATAAATATTCGTGTCCACCTGTATATAATAAATGTTGTCTACCATTTATTTGCTTAGCTATTAATTTTTGGAAAGTCCTATTTATTTAATATATACTTACATCTACATTTAATTACTCTCTCTATTAGTGGCAGAACAAGTGGCACAACAACTAGCTAGTAAGGATGCAGAAATTCGATATCTTAAGCGAGGCCAAGAGAAAATTCTTCAATCGTTGGAGCAAATGCAATGTCGGAGTATCAGATCGACATCATGAGGTCATATCTCGGATTCGGAGTAGATTAACGTTATGTTTGTTTTATTTGTTTTATTCAGAGACCTCGGATTTGGAGTAGACTAACTTATTGCTTGTTTTATTTGTTTTATTTGGAGACTTTGGATTCGGAGTAGATTAACTTAATTATTGATACGATTATCAAAATTTGTACTTTAAAATTTTACGTAATATATATTTTACATTTTGATAATTTAATCATTCTAAAGATTTTTTAATAGATTTAATATTACTTATAAATAATTGAAATTCAAATTTATATAACAGGGAAAAATAATTAGGTATTAGTGAAAATACGATATATCACCAATTTACTACAAATTTATGACTGAATTACAATCGATTTACGACCGATCTACGACCGATTTAAGAAAATTTATTTCAATTAACCAACTGATATAACTACCAATTAGCTACCAAAATTCGGTCGCTATTGCGACCGATTCTGGTCGGTCATTATTTTCAAGAATTTGCGACTAAAACTTTACGAAAGATTGTTTCGGTGGTTGTTCAGTCGTTGTTTTATAATGGCGACCGATTTACCACCGAATGGTCGGTCATAAATCGGTTATTTTCTTGCAATGCTCATCAGTCGATCAATGGCTCCCACATGTATGTTTGGAGCAGAGTTTAGATGCACTCCTTGACTTCCATCTCCAGATGAATTCAACATGCTTGCAGTATGGTCAAAAACTGCGCTCTGATACCAACTTGTCACAAGGTGTTTGTCCCGGCATGCACACACCAAAATACACAACTCAAAATCTCACGGATGTTGCAGAAAGAAGGCAATAACAATCAACACAAGTAATTACGGGGCCAATGCAACCAACCTTTCACTATATTACCAGATAGAAAAAGATACAAATTACAAACTTGCAATTGCCTACAAATAGAGGTCACATGGGCTAACACCCCTGACCCAGATAAGAAAAAACACACAACTAGTCTACCTATCTATGCCTTCATGCCCTTTTTCTCTCTAAAACTACACTCTAGAGCTTCTCTATCTAACTCCACTTGAAAATGAGTACTTCTGAAATGAATGAATGAATGCATGAGCTCTCCTCTTGGTTTATATAGAGAAGAGGGAATCTCACCAATCGCCCAGATTGTGACACATGTACGTAGATCCTCAAGGCCTGCAACCTAAACCTAAAAAATTTCCTTGGTCCACTAGGTCTCTAAGACCAAGTTCTCATCAGGAATATTCTAGCATCTTTCGAAACCTTCTAAAACCTTCTGGGACCCACCAATGTAGGAAAATTTTTCTAACTGAACCGCCTGCCTGACTTGACCCTAGTACAAGCCAACTCGCACCGAGTGGTTGATCACGGCTAACCCACACGAATCATCTGTCATTGAACCATCTGAGTCTATCAACCTAGTTTGTCCATTGAACCATCGGACCAATGTGTGCCACTCTGGTCTGACACACTCCATAACCAAGACATACCATGCATGCACAAGCATGATCATGTCATGCACCATTTGAGCCACCCAACACATGTGTCTCAAATGTCTAAGTCTGTCTTCCATATATAGATGTCTCCAACTCCTATGACCTGTCTTAGAAACAAGGAAAATGTCTCTGCATAGATACCAAACCTCCGCCTCTGCACATGCCCCATGCCCCGGGACAAAGGGTCTCACACAGAGTATGGCTAGTAGGGTGCTTATGTTTAGAGCGATACAAATGCGACACTTACAGGAGCTATATCTAGAACCATTCTGCAGTATTTTAATAAGAACAACTATATATATGTTTTTCATGGTATGGATTTTTGCTATACTTTGGGCTCAAATACTAGGACATACATGAGTTCGCTTTGAAGGAGACACTTGCACAATCATAACTACTGTCAAAGAACTATCAGAAGATTTCACACGTCTAAGCCATATGATCAGTAGTATGATTAGAAAACTTTTGAATAGTTTTCCTTCTATTTCTTTTTGTTTTATTCACAGGCAGACCAATAAACCTGCTTGCTAATTTATTACCTATTGTCTCATTACAGCAATCTACTGTGCAAGAATGCTATAGGGACTTTTTAATAGTGTATCCTCAGCTATTTTGGCTAATGTTATGGCAATTTAATGTATACAATCCTTTGTTTTTTATTTTTCAAAAGAAAGAGAGAACAAAAAGAAATGGTCGAATATGTTTTGATTGGTCAAACGGTTGACCCGACCTTTATAGGTTTTGTTTCGGTTTCTCCCATTCACTTCATCATCATTTCTGCAAATCCATCCCCAAACTACATTATCGAAACTTACGTCCAAAACCTATTTCTTGCAGCCAAAAAAGGTATAAATTATTAGTTTAGGATCACTATAACTTGCTAAACAAGTTACAATTAAACCTGAATAATAGAATATAAATTTATTGACTAAATCAAATAATAATTCAAAAGAAAAGAAGAAAAAAAAAAATATTGGTCCAATTAATCGAATTCTAATCGTCTCCTACTCATATTTTTCTTGACAAAAAATTATCTTTTTCTAGGACGCAATATTTATATTAGTGCCAAGTTAAGAGCTGGCTTTGTTCTATGTCCTTTGTTATTTTTAACATAATGAGAACTATCTTTACATGCAGTTAGTCTTAAATATTAATAATTGATCCATAAATTATTATGTCTCGACAATATTTATCCATTTGTATATTTATGATGATAGCCTTAAAAATAATATGTGTAAAGTGAGTTATAATTAAAAGTAAAATATGAAAGAAAGGAAAATTAGCGGTTTTGATCCTGTTTTAAGGAGGTTTTTTGTTAAAATGGCCCCTTTGTTATTATTATACCGTGAATAGTTTAACTTTTAAAATTTATGTAAAAATAACTTTAATGCGTATGTGATACGTGTTATAAAATTCAAAACTTATATCAAATTCAGCAAAAGCACATAGGCTGAATAATACTTTTTCTTCATTTTACTTTTGTAATTATTCTATGTACTTCATAATTTTTTAATCTCTCTCATCGGTTATTAAGCTAATTATGAATTTTGGATATATTTTTTAAAATAGAATATATTAATATTTTCTTTTCTTTTATAACTGATGGTAAATTTACTTTATTAAAATTTTAATAGGGATATATTTGGACTAACATTTAATTATAAAAAAGTACAGGTAAGATGAGTTTTGAGTATAGTTTTTATACTTCTTTAAATTAAAAATTTAAAACTAGAATTTAAAATTTAAAATTAGGGTTTTAGAATTAAAAATTGAGATTTAGATTTAAAATATAAAATTGCACATAATTTTATTTAAAGCACATAAAGTCTAAGATTATTGAAAAATTTTTGCTTTGTATTGAATTTGCCATACGCGATATTAGACAGAATAAATTCCTCAAAATTTTAGTTTGCTCTATGTTGCATTTGTCATATGCAATATAGGACAGAATGAATCTTCTAGGTCACATTTGTCACATGAGATCACACCTCAATTTTGCATTATAATTATTTATCTATATCACACTCTTCATTTGCGATGTGAATTCTATATCACATATCATATACACATTAAAGCTATTTTTGCACAAGTTTTAAAAGTTATGTTATTCACTGAATGATCATAATAAAGAAAGTCATTTTAATCAATAACCCAATTTATGATGATAAAAAAACACACTCCCTTTAATATATATATATATATTTTTTACTTTTTTGGTCCTTATATTATTTTTGAGTGTCCCCTTTGGTCCTTCTGGTCATTTTTTGATTAATCTTCAGTCAAAACAAACATGTGTTAGTCTAGTGATAATTATTTTGTGGGCAAAATTGGTAATCTATATTTCCCTCCAAAAATTTTACTTTGCTAATTGCTTTCAATTTTACCCATAAAATAAGGCAAATTGGCATAAATAGTCCTCAAACTATGTCATTTGGTGACATTGGTTCATGAATTAATTTTTTAGTGACATTAATCCCTAAATTATGTTAAATTGTGTGGGATTGGTCATTCCGTTAAAATTTTTTGTTATTCTACCGTTAATTTTTTAAAAAACTGTCTAAGGGTATTTTAATCATTTTACAATAACATTATACAAAAGAAAAATATATTATTGATACAAAAATATATACATATAGTCATTTCTCTCATTTTCTTCACCGTACATATATACAAATACGTTGGCCTCTTTTTTTTTTTTTTGGTATAATTTTATTATGAAATAACTAAAAATTCTTTAAACAAATTTTAAAAAAAAAAAAAAATTAACAGTAAAATAATATAAATTTTTAACGGAAGCATCAATCCCACACAATTTAACATAATTCAGGGACCAATGTCACAAAAAAAAATTAATTTAGGGACTAATGTCACCAAATAACCATAGTTTGAGGACTATTTATGCCAATATGCCCACAAAATAATTATAACTTGATTGCTACGTATTTATTTTGGTCAAAAATTAATCAAAACCTGTGTAGAAAAACTAAAGGGAACGTTCAAAAATAATGAGGAACAAAGATGACAAAAATAAAAATAAAAATAATTAAATTAAATTAAAAGCACCAATATGAACAATAACTCATAAAACATGAACCGTCACTCGTCCTAAAAGATTTGTAGGAGCTAGAGCGTACTCTATTCATTTTTATTTTGTTGTTATTCATTGTTAGAGAAACGTAAATTATTACATTTAGTCAAGAGGTTTTTTTATCGTTATTATATATTTTTAAGTTATTAAACTTTTAATACAATACAATAAATTCTCAAATTGTATTTATAATTTTTTAAGTCATTAAATATTTTACAGGTAAATCAGATAGGCCCTTTTTATAAAATAAAAAAAAAAAAAATTGTAAAGGTTTAAAGATACAAATAACTTAAAAATCAAACTTTATCTTATCATTGGTAAAAAATTTAATAACTTAAAAAATTATTTTTAAAAATTTTAATAACTTAATAAATTATAAATAAAAAAAATCGATGATTTATTTTATATTATTAAAAAGTTATAAATTTATTTTATATCATTATATAAAAAGTTTTGTGGCTTAAAATGGTATTTTTCCTTGGTGTAATAACCATGCTACTTGTGTATTTTTCCTGCCGGATGTCTGTTCCGGAATCACGCGTGACAATCTGGTGCCCCCTCATTTTTGGTATTTGTACATTGGGCCTAAAGAGTGATTTTATCCTTATCCTTGTCCCTAGATGATGCTAGTAGACGATGGAGTATTCTAGAGTCATGTAGACATGTCTAGGCTACTCTTGTACACTATAGAATAATCTAGCATTTACTTGATGTACATAGACTATTCTAGAAGAAGCCTAACCACCGTTGGATCAAGATGATCCTAGCCCTTCGTTTAGATGAAGGAGGCCTATAAATAGGGGAGACTCCTCATTTGTAAACTAACAAGTGAAGAACCAAGAGGAGAGTGAAAACAGAGGAGAGAGAGTTGGTGATCAAGAGTGTAACCAAGAGTTCTATACGATTCTAGAGTAAACAAAGCTCTTAACATTCTCCCAAGCTCTGTTGTTCAAGCTGGCTTTCAGTTCACTTAGCTACTAGACGGTTAGGCTGACTTGATTACGAGCGAAGGTGATCAAGTGTCGCACGGTTCGTTGAAAGAAAAGGCCAAGTCCGTGACAAGTTGTATCAGAGCTTAAGGTTGGTTCATGATGGCTGGTTCACAGAGTGATGGGGGCAATATGGTAGAGACGAGGCAATCAAAGAAAGACAAGGCCAAGGGCAAGGTCGATGTGTCCGACATGGATGCTAGGTTGGCCAACATAGAGCTCACCATGGAAGAAAGGTTCGAGGTGGTAGACCAACGCATCGAGGAAATTGAGTTAGGGAAGGACAAGATCCGTGGGGAGATGCAAGGTGCCTTGAACGAGGTGATGGCTAGGAGCCTAGACCATATGAAGGCCTTAGAGGTAAGTCTTTCTCTTGAAATTGCCTATCTTAAGGAAGAGTTTGCAAGGTTAGTAGCCGAGCTCAAGGAGGCCAAAGAAGAGTTGGTCTTGTGTAAACGGGCGATTGCTCAAGGTGGGAGCAATGCCATATTCCCCAACCCATCGAAGATGGACATCCCTAGGCTAGAGCCGTTCCGTGGGACAAGGAATGCCAAAGACGTGGACAATTTCTCGTGGTGCTTGGAGCAATATTTCAACCCTTTTGGTGTGACGAAAGATGCCAACAAGGTTAACAATGCAACGCTCTACCTCAAAGACACAGCGATGATATGGTGGAGGAGACGACATGGTGATATAGTGAAAGACACTTAAGCCATAGGCACATGGGATGAGTTTAAGAGGGAACTCAAATTTCAATTCTATCCAGAGAATGTCGAAGAGGAAGCAAGAGCCAAGCTAAGACGTCTCCAATACAAAGGTAGCATTAGAGAGTATGTGAAGGAGTTTACGGAAGTGCTCTTCGAGATCCCTGACTACCCGGACAAGGAAGCTTTGTTTGCCTTCAAGGATGGGCTACAAAATTGGGTGAAGAGAGAAATCCAATGACATGGTGCCCAAGACCTTGCCACCGCTATGTCTATTGATGAATTGCTAATAGAGTTGAAGAGGCCTGAGAGGTCCAAATCATGGGAAGATAGCGAAGACGATGGAAGTAGCGAGGGGGACGAAAACGAAGGCGAAGAAGGAAGCTCTCCGAAACGAGACAAAGATGAGAAAGGGAAGAGCACTAGGTATGAGAGGCAAGGAAGGACTCTTAAGTGCTACTTTTGCGATGGACCACACAAGGTGAAAGATTGTGAGGTAAGAGCTCAACTCTCAGCCTTGGTTGAAGAACGAGAGGAACGGGAGCAAGAGGAATGACAACGTGAGGAAGCAAGGATAGGATCCATGAGGTTCCTTGGTGCCATGAGGCTCGTGACGGAGGAGCAAATGACACCAGAGGAAGAGGATGCTTCTTCACAGGTAGAGGACGTTCCTGAGGAAGCTCCATGTGGGCCTAAGGAGTGTTGAGACACTATGGCACCATTGTTGAGGGAGCAGCTCTCGGAGTCACGTGAATGCAACTATGGAACCGAGTTGGTGAAAGGTTCCACTTGTGAGTTGTGGAAGCCAGCCAAAGGGACAGTGGGAGAGGAAACCCAATTGTCAAATGGAGCTTTGGTGGCCAAAGGTAAATCAATCTCAAGTCCTAACTCTCCATTGGTAGGAAGAACGAAGGAGGGGCTTGAGCATGCCCCGAAAACGAAGAAGTGGTTAAGTGTGGCGAGTCAAGGGAAGACAAGCCAACCACCACACGAGTTGCTCACGATTGATTAAGATCAACCATATATGCCTGGGATGGATACCGAGAATAGAGGTCTAAGGTATTCCAAAATCAAATGGCACAAGAAGGCGGATATGGCACGACCACATGAGATGAAGGCAAAGAAACAAGGAAAGAAATAGGTTGTAAAGAGGAGGAGATGCAAGGAGTACTTTGCCAAATGAAAGGGAATCACAGACAGTTCCCAATGGCACGAAACGATGGCCTATTGACTTGGCCAAGAGGAACAATGAAGGGCTAGAATGCGTTAGAAGACCCTACAAGCACCAAGAATGGTCTAGAACATGGTGGAAGAAGAAGGAAGACCCTAGAAGATGCTAGTAGACGATGAAGCATTCTAGAGTCATGTAGACATGTCTAGGCTACTCTTGTACATTGTAGAATAATCTAGCATTTACTTTATGTACTTAGAAAGGTATAGGCTATTCTAGAAGAAGCCTAACCACCGTTGGATCAAGATGATCCTAGCCCTTCGTTTAGCTGGAGGAGGCCCATAAATAGGGGAGACTCCTCATTTGTAAACTAACAAGTGAAGAACCAAGAGGAGAGTGAAAACAGAGGAGAGAGAGTTGGTGACCAAGAGTGTAACCAAGAGTTGTATATGATTCTAGAGTAAACAAAGCTTTTAACATTCTCCCAAGCTCTCTTGTTCTAGCTAGCTTTCAGTTCACTTAACTACTAGACGATTAGGCCGACTTAATTACGAGCGAAGGTGATCAAGTGCCGCACGGTTCGTTGAAAGAAAAGGCCAAGTCCGTGACAAAGAGCACCCACAACGAAAGAGATTAGTCACTATTATCAACAGTGTATACTCTTGGTTCAGACAAAAATAAACAATACAAGATTTTTGTTTTGTTTTGTTTTTTTTTTAACCTTTCACTATTCATTAACTATTTTGGACTCATTCATTTAGAACCAAACTGTGTTAGACTTCTTTTTTTTTTTTTTTTTGGAAAAAAAACTCTTCTTAATGCCTATTTTTCTATACACAAAATTCGAATTCGACACCTTATTTAAGGAAACTAAACTCTTTGATTTTTTTTTTTTTTTTTTTTGGTATAGTTTAAATATAAAGAATTACAATATTAAAAAAAGGGGAAAATTTGCAAATTTAGTCTTGAAGAAATTTGATTTTGGCAATATAAGTCCCAAATTATTATTTTTAAGTTTTTAAGTCCTAAAAAAATTTTATATTAGTAAGGTAAGTCCCAAATTATTTTTTAAAAATTTTTATGTCCTAAACAAATTTACAAATTAGTAATATAGTCCTTCTGTTTTTCTCCAAAAATCGTCAAAAAATTATAATCTTCAATGATATTTTTTAAAAAAATGATAAAATTATCATCATTCATATTAAAGGATTCAAATTTTTTATTTTTTAAAAAAAAATAATTCAGTAAATATGGTTGAAATAAAAAAAATAGTGAAGAATAATAACTCTTGTAGATAGCATTTGATGAGGCTAATAGGTGATATAAACTCTTTTGTTATTTCTCTAATTAACCAAAAGTATAAAAAATGTTGAATATTTGTATTTCAATTGAATTTCTATAAAAAAGGACTATATTACTAGTTTGTAATTTTGCTTGGGACTTAAAAACTTAAAAAAATAATAATAATAATTTGGGATTTATCTCACCAAAATAAAATTTATTTGGGGCTAAACTTACCAATTCCCCCCCCCCCCCCCCCCCCCAAAAAAAAAAAAGGGAAAGAAAAAAGTTATGAAAGTGCTGAAAAAACATCTTTCTTTATTTATTTAGTTTTACAAAATTTGTCCATCTCTTTCTTGAAAATGACGGTTCTCTAGAAGAGAATATGTTCATAATTAAAAAAGAAAAAGAGAAAAAGAGAAAAAGAAAAAAAGATTGCATTTACTTTTCTAAAAGATTTGGAATCTTTTGAAAAGGGGAAAAAAACTTAATTAGTTTTTTTCCATTAAAATCTCTTCTTTTTTTTTTTTTGTCTTTTTTTGATTTCATACTAGTTTTAGGTGATTATTTTTAGTTATTTTTTGTTATATTTTAACTAATTTTTAACTAAGTAAAACCTAGTAACTAATTCATAATTATTTTAACGGCAAATTGGCACATTTAGTCCCCAAACTATTGGCATTTGGTGGTTAAGGTCCCCGAACTATTTTTTTGGTGAAATA
>JAXGGT010052378.1:0-10594 GCA_035583425.1 Marsdenia floribunda
AGATTGAATGTGAAGATTGTTCCGAGAAATATGATAATACTGGTTATGAGAACTTATCAACATCCAAAACTAAGAAAGTACTGGAATGAACTATAGAAGTACCTCCAAACAGAAGGAAATACAATCTGCATATGAAAGTTAAAACTCATTACTACGATCCAATCACCATTGATAAACTTTAAAAACATAGGAAACATAAACACTATTATAGACGTTACAAAAATTGTCAAGACAATCAATTCAGAGTCTGCTAAAAGAACTCCCAGTCCTAGCGTTAGCGTCCAGAATCACAAAACGCAATCAAGGAATTAGGAATTCCAATTAAATCTAGTTTTAAGCATATACAGGAGACTAAATTCGTACAGAAGGATTCAGAGACAAAACAAACGCAAACAACAATAACAGGAAAAGAAGGGGAAAAAAAAGGAAAAAACTTACGACAGATCTAAGAAATTAAACATCGATCGAATTGAACTTTGATCAGCTTGAACTTAGTAGGATTTAAATCAGAAATTCAATTGTACCATACCTACAGAAAACAGACTAATACACGTATAGAAAATTATGGAGAAAGAGAGAAGGTGAATGCCTGCTGTTGCCTAGCGACCTGTTCCCGGAATTTGGTGGCTTTTTTTTTTATCGCTTCCATTTCGAAATTTGGAGTTGAATTTCAGAGGAGAGAGAGGCGAGTAGTAGAAGAGAAATGAGGAAAGCAAACAAAAACGTAAGAGAGGGATCCTTTCTTCCGTTCTCTAATTTAATAATTTTATATGTTATATTTTTAAATATATAAAAGTATATATTTATATTAATAAGATATAAATATATTAAAATAATTCAAGAAATAATTATTTTATATTAAAAGTATATACGACGGTCAATTAGGACTGACATTTAAAATAATTTATAAATGAGTGTTGAATGACCGTCGTATAAAGTCTAATTATATACGACGGTCCATTCTAGCCATCGTATAAACTCTAACTATATACGATAGTCCATTCGAACCGTCGTATAAAGTGTGTCATAAACGAGGGTTCAAGGACCGTCGTATATACTCATACTATATACGACGGTCCACTCTAACCGTCGTATAAAGTTCATTATAAATAAGGGTTTAACAGCCGTCGTATATAGTTCCGTCGTAAAAAACCTCTTTTTTTGTAGTGTATCTACTTGTATGAAAATATAAACTAAAATTTTCTTTACTTTTCAATACCTAATAATATCCTCCAATTTTGTGTGTATGTGTTTTTTTTTTTTTAAAAAAAATAACTTTATATTTAATTTTTAATTAACAAATATGTTTCAAAATAATTTTAAATGCGTGCTATCAAAATGGTTCAAATACTCATTCTATGTGGGCTTTTAAATAGAAACACAGACTTTAACTATATTATATTTTTATGCATATAAATGTAAGATATTGAATTAAATTTACGTATATAATTCACAATTTATCTAAAACTAATCTAAAATAAGGGTATGTAATATATAATTAATAAACAATTGGACATTGTTCATGAGAAAGCAATAATGAAGCTATCAGGATTAAATCCTCCGCATGACCCGTTTCTCTCTTTAGGAGTAGAATCCTCCTTCCTCTCTCTTCATAGGGGACTTCTTCACTAGGTTATCTAGGAACTCTCCGGTGTCTACAGTTTTCTCTCGTGTTTTCCACACTTCCTCTTTCCTTCCTCCCCTTTCCACAAACCCACACACCTTATCCCCTCCTCTACCTCCGGCCGCGCCAGCATCTCTACTTTCCTCATTTATGCCCTCTTTCTAGATGGCAACCCCTCTCAGCCCAGCATCACAGGACACTCCACACCTGGACCTCACCTTTAATGACCCTCCCTCCCCCCATATTAATGACTGCACATTAGTTGGGAAACTCCTCACAGATAAAGCCATCAACCATAGGGCTATTATGGCAGTCTTAGGACCCGCATGGAATTTGGGTCCCAATGTCCGCATCAAAGCTTTGTACACAATACAGTCACGTGTGAATTTTCCTACCCTGCAAATCGGGACAAAATTCTAGGCACTGGTCCCTGGGCAGTTAAAGGGGCCGTCCTGAGCCTTCAACCTTGGAACCCAACTCTCACGTTTGTTGAGCTGAAATTTCAGAATTGTGATTTCTAGGTTCAGATCCACAACCTCCCCATGAATAGGATGAATGATGAGAATGCAGCAAAAATCGGCAACTTTATTGGGCGATACCTGAAGTCTGATACTCAATCTAAGGCTCACAGTGTCCAAAGATTCTTGCGTATCAGAGTGAAAGTGGACACCACTAAGGGACTCATACCTAGCTGCACTATCACCCGTGAAAATGGAGCAAACCATTAGGTCAGCTTCTGCTACGAACGATTGTCGAATTTCTGTTACAATTGTGGCCGCTTGCAACACTCTGACAAGGCTTGTCCGCACCCCCGCAACGACCTAGTCTTTCCTGCCGACAACAATCGCCATTTTGGACCTTGGTTGAGAGCGCGACCTTCGGAAGGCTCTAAAGCCCCAAAACATTCATACCCAGCTCCACCTCCAATTGTCGGCGATTCACCGGGGTCCCCACCGATGACACCACCCCCCCCCCCCCCGCCCATCAGATTCAAAAATTCCCTCTACCAGCTTCCCGCCTAATTCATAGACCCCGAGGCACCTGCAGGTTACAGAAAGTCAGTTGCTTCTGCATGTCAGACAACCTTTTCAACCCCTGCACACCCACCCTACCATCTTTTAGCCTCCTTTTACCTCTACTACCATGACTGTCCTAGCACCCCGCTACATTCCCCCTCAACTTCGTTCTTCACCCTTCTTGTCCCCACAACAGGTTGCTTTCTCTTCATATGGGCCTACCTCCCTGCTCACTTTGGACAGCCAACCCATCTCACCCCCTGACCCTCAACGGGCTCTCTTATCCTCGCCCAGCCCCTTCGAGAACTAACCTGAAAACTCTGACCCCAACTCTGCTGGGGCTACCCTCCTTTCCTCCTCAAGCCCATCCAAATTGATCCCAGTACAATCTAAAACCCAACTAAAAGAGACAACTGCTCACCCATGATCCAGGCATAAAGAAGAGTCGTGGTCTCTCCACTGAGGATGTTAATGCGGTTTTCTCCTGTCTTCACATCCGACCGGCCCAGGAGCTCTCAACACAAACTATTTTGGTTAATACACAGGAAGCTGAGATTGTAGAAGAAGAACGGGTGGCTGTAGTGCGTCGGAGATTCATTCATATTAAAAATCACGCAAGAAAGAGAGGTAGTCTGCATTGGAACCCAGATTTCCTCGAATCTTCCAATTCTACTGATGAATGTCTTTTATCTGAGGCTGGGGTGGCGAGCCAAAACTTGCCCCACCCCCCTCAATAACTGCAATTGTATGGAACTGTCGAGGGCTTGGCAAACCTTCGACAGTCAGAAGTTTGAGGGATTATATTACCTCTCATAGGCCGAATGTAGTTTTCTTATCCGAAGTAAAATGTAGTAAGTTTGATAAAATCCAAAAAAATTTCTGCAATCTTGGTTTTACTGGTTTTGAATTTGTACCAGCTATTGGTTCTGCTGGTGGCTTACTGTTGGCTTGGAATAAATCGGTTGACATTTCTGTTGTGTTGACTAATAATCATGTGATAAATTGTATGGTGATGAATGATTCGGAAGACTACATGTGACAATTTACTGTTGTGTACGGGCCACCTACACCATACTACAGATCCGATTTTTGGGACTGCCTTACATCTATAAGCACTGCTTTCAATGGACCCTGGCTTATTGCTGGGAATTTTAACAGTGTTCTCACAGCTGCAGACAAAATTGGCGGCAGGCCGGTGGCTAGCTCCAGCCGGTAGGGATTCCGAGAAATGCTTGACTCTAATGCACTGATCGACCTTGGTTTTGAAGGCCCTACCTTTACTTGGAACAACCGACGCCAAGGACTAGCCAATATCCAAGAACGTTTAGACCGTGGATTTGCAAATGCAACATGGAAACTGCAATTTTCGGGAGAGCTTTTAACTCTGATCATAAACCTTTACTTCTCCAAACCAAACCCCCTAACCCTCTCTCCCTAAACCTTTCAGATTTGCATCTATGTGGACAACCTACCCTCATACTGGCCATATCATTGCTGAATCCTGGCACAAAGGTGCCTCGTTAGTCTCCAAATTGAAGAACACTAAGATGGCTCTCAAGGAATGGAACAAGATTGGTTTCAGTAACCTGCCCAGCCGAATATGCACCCTCAAACAAGCCATACAACAGCTACAAGATCATCCTCACAATGTAGACACTCCCTCTTGAAAATTCCATATGGAGAGACCTAGACGACCTACTCCATCGTGAAGAACTCTTGTGGAGGGATAAAGCCAAGGCTAGATGGCTTGAGGAAGGAGATGCTAATACCTACTTCTTTCACCTCACAACAATCATTCACAGAAGGTACAATGCTATCAATCAAATTCTTGATTCTAATAATCACTGGTTACATGATAGAGTCCAAATTGGGCATACCTTTGAGACATACTTCACTGAACTTTTTAAGAGTGTGTGCCCTAGTTTTGCAACTGTTTTGCAGGACTTTCTTTTTCCACAGGTGACCGAGACAATGAACATTGCTATGGAAGTGATCCCGACAGGAGCTGAGATCAAGAAAGCTGTATTTTCTATGGGGGCCTTTAAAAGTCCAGGACCGGATGGTATGAGCTCGACGTTTTATAAGCATTATTGGGGCATAGTTGGACCTGACGTGATTGCTGAAATACAAAGAATTTTTGAGGATGGTAGACTGAAACCCTCATATAACCACACATTCCTAGCTCTCATACCCAAATCATCCAATGCCACAAGAGTGGAGCATTTCCGGCCAATCGCACTATGCAATGTTCTTCTCAAGGTGGTGACAAAAATCATAGCCAGCAGACTTCGAGATATCCTTGGAGAGATTATCCATCCCAGCCAGGCAACGTTTATTCCTCATCGGTCCATCAATGACAACACCATCATAAACCATGAGGTTATGCATTACCTGAATTGTAAGAAAGGACGACACGGATTCATGGCTATAAAGATTGATCTCGCTAAGGCTTATGACAGAGTGGAGTGGGAGGTCTTGCTTGGTATACTTGTTCAATATGGATTTAGTGAAAAACTAGTAAAGCTAATCGGTGAGTGTATATCTACCACTCGGTTCTCCATTCTCTTAAATGGATCACCTTTCGGTTTTTTTCCAGCAGGTCGTGGTATTCAGCAAGGGGACCCCCTGTCTCCTGCCCTTTTCACCATTTTCTTCGATTTGTTATCTAGAATGATCTCCAAGGCTGAATCAGAGGGGCGACTTAGTGGGGTGAAGATTGCACGAACAAGCCCAAGAGTCACACATCTTATGTATGCAGATGATCTTGTCATCTATACTAAAGCCACACCCATGGAAGCTCAAGAACTTCATGACATCCTCTAAACCTACTGTTTAAGTACGGGCCAAGCTGTCAATTGGACCAAGTCCTCAGTTCACTTCAGCTCTAATGTTTCTCGAGATTTACGGAGGGAATTATGCAGTATCCTAGCCATGCAAGAATGCAACCACCGAGGGACATATCTTGGCCTTCCATTCTGTAAAACCAAGCGTAAATCTGCGGCATTTGGTGGCATCATGGAAAAAATGGCAAATAAAATGGCGGGATGGAAACAGAAAGCGCTCTCAATGGCAGGACAGGTGGTCTTGATCAAGTCTGTAGCACAAGCAGTTCCTGCCTGCATAATGTAAACCATTCACCTCCCACAATACATGCTGGCAAAGTTGGATGGCTTAGTCCGCAATTTCTTTTGGGGTTTTCATGATTCACCGGGCAGACATTTGTATTTGAAAGCTTGGGAACACATTTGTAAGCCAAAGGGTATGGGAGGTCTGGGTCTTCGGCTGATGGGGGACATTAATAAGTCGTTGGTGTCTAAGTTGGCGTGGACAATTTGTACTAGACCGGAAAAGACTTGGGTCTAGCTTATAAAAACTAAATACATGCGCGGACGCCGGCGACTCGATTTCCAGCAGACCAGGCAGAGCTTATCATGGATTTGGGGTAGTATTCTTCGCTGCAATGATATTTTCCAGGCCAGAATCTGTTATCAAATTGGGAGGGGCTCTACTACCCGTATAATTGGTGACCCCTGGCTTTACAAGCTTTCTGACTCTCGACTACTAGACAACATTATTCTTCCACCGGAACTGATCTTTGTGCGAGACCTCATGGATGTTGAAGGACGGCACTGGGATATTCCTAAGGTATGTAGCTTCTTTCCACCCCACATCAGTCACTATATTCGCCATACTCCGATTGTTGATTCGGAGTAGGACCGTCTAGTCTGGACCCCCTCTGTGACAGGGGACTTCTCTGTTAAATCAACATACCAATTTATCATCAAGACTCGGCATCCATCACCAACCATGGATCCTTGCGATGATTGGCATTTTCTCTGGAAAGCCTGTCTGCATGGACGCCATGCACTGTTATTGTGGAGGATGTTAGCTGATACCTTTCCCACACTTGATAGACTCCATTGCTTGTTCCCAGTCCCAACTACTACGTGCTATCTCTGTGGTATCTACCCTGAATCGATACATCACTTGGTCTTGCAATGCCCTATCACCCAAATGCTCTGGCTTAACTCCCCTTGGTAGATTAAGCTTCAGCACTTCAAACAGCTGTCTGTTATCCAGTGGATCACACTCATTTTTGTTAAGGAAAGACCATTCCCGCTGCCGGACGATGAGCTTAGCTAGATCTATCACTTCCTCACCTTATCATTTGAAAATATCTGGCGCGCCCGCAACAGCATCTGGAAGGGAGCTGATCCACCTTGTTGGTTTGCAATGTCGAAGTCCATCAATTCATTAGTATTTCGTTACTGGTGGGCGAGTAAGTCTAAAGCTCATCACCACATACACGGTAGTGTTCCTACGCGCTGGCAACCTCCTCCTGCAGGGGAGTTTAAATTCAATTTTGATGCCACATTTCGTAATGGCAAGGCAGTAACTGGATGCGTCCTCAGAGACTTGAATGGCATATCATTGGGGGCTTGAGTGAACCGCTTTGTTTCGGATAACCCTTTTTGCGCCGAATTGGAAGCGGTTATCCAAACCCTTAAACTAGCTGAAGGTTTGAAACTTGAAAAGGTTACTTTTGAAGGTGATGCTTCAAATGTTATTGTGACACTCCAAGGGCTTCACCAGTTTGCGGACTGGAAAGCAAAATCCCTTTTGGACTTAGGCGCATCACTTTTTTCCCCGCATGTTTTTTGGTTTCTGAACTATACTCCCTGTACGTGTAATAGATTAGCACACTGCCTTGCTAGCTGGGCATTTTCCCTTGATTTTTGTGGCCCTGTGCATCCTTCTAATCTCAATCCCGAGTTGTGGGGACTGAGCGAAGGGCACTAACTGGTCGTTATTATGTTGTCTTTCTCTTATCCTTATTAATATATCACAGCAATTACCAAAAAAAAAAAAAATTATTCTATTTCAGGCCCAAGTCCAAATGAAGTTAGAACAGATCTTATGTTATAGTTTTATGAAGCCCAATATGCAAGAGATTCGGGCTAAAATTAAAGATGCCCGTAAAGTCCAAGAAAAAGAGGAAAAAACCCTAAGAAAAGGAGGGAGGCGGATTAATAAAAGGAAGAGAGATCATATTTGAGAAGAGGGCTGCGTATTCGAACTTAAGAAGAGCAAGACGCAAATACTGTTCATCGCGGTTACAGAGAGAGATTTTTGAGAAATCATTGAGGCATTACGAGATTTTGTAATGGCAGCTTAAACACCTTGTAATCGGTCTAGGGGAAGATGCTTCTAGGCAATTCAGAGTTCCAGAATATCATTTAATTCGAGTTGTTTTCTAATTTTTAGATTTAATTGCATGAGTTTATGAATTGAATGTTTATTCGATTGATTGGGTTTTTGAGATTGAACTTGGATTTGATTGGTGATTGTTAATTGAATTTATGTATCTATCTCTATTCAATTGTTTTCAAATCTAGATTTTTTATGGATTCATGGATTACCTTGATGTTCACGGGTCTTAAATTAAGTATGAGTTGTTGGATTAGACGATTGTCTAGGAAACCTATTAATACTTAATTGAATTCTAACAGGTTGTAAGTAGATGTTCGGATCTGATTTGGGATTGCAAATTAGAATTCAATCAAGGGATTAGAATATCAATTCAGAAATATTAGAAAGAACGAGGAATAATTAAATTGGAGCATCAAACCTAGGCTGATTACGTTTTCTCATTATTGAATTTCATTCTATTTCAATTTGTTTAATTGTCTTTAAATTTCATTAAACATAAAACCCCCCCTTTTTCTACCTTATTTGAGATTAGTGGTTCTTTAGATTGATTTAACGATTAAGGCTTCCTTGGGAGATGACCTGGTGAGCACTATATTGCTTTCTAGTTTTTAAATTAATCTTGACTGGTTTGACGATAACCCCGAATTTAATCATTTACCAGTCACCGCCTTATGCTTTATATATGATCCTAGAAATGATGTCATGCCTTATATTTTTTCTGATAAAACTATATCTGATATCTTATAAATCAAATTAATTACTATTTTTTAACAATATTCTCCTCCCTTTACATGCAAGTGATTCCAATTAGGTCAGCAATACTCACCTAGCTAAATTTTGATAACAATGTGGATTGATATCTGATGGGACAAATTTCTCAAACATAGCAATAATAATGACACTTTTATCAATTATTGTATTAAGTAAGATTCTCTTATGTTGAGCTTCCAAAAGGTATTTAATCTTTGTTTCTCTTTATCATCTTTTTGTTATCCTAAACTCTTGTTGCTTCAGCCTCATCATTGGATTCTCTAAAATGCTCTTACATCTCTTCTCTTCATCCTTTTTGTTTCACTTCCTGAACTCATTTCCTTTTCTTTTTTTTTTTTTTTGGGAAGCCTTTTTTATGGTCTTATTATTCTTTCCATTTTTACAGATTATTATGATTAGCCAATTAATTGATTAGCAGACACATTTACAATATCTGTGGCTGTTAATTTAAACAGCCTGAGATGGTGATGATAGTGCAGCTTCATGTGTTGAATAGTTTCATAGCTATCAAACTCACCTCAGACTTTAAAGAATTGGGGTACAAGGAATAATTTAGATTAAAAAAAAAGAAAGAAAAGGAAGCAAAACCAAGCATGTTAGTTATCTCAGTTGAAATGTCTCTGCTATACTTCCATTAGTGATTATCTTGCAGTCATATTGCAAAGAAGTTATTGACAGGATTATGTGATAGAGCAGAATATTCCTGGTTGGACATGAAAGACATGATAGAGCAGATGATTCTTAGTGATGTAGCCGGAAGGTCCTGTATTCCAAGTGTAATCTGGCCGAATGGTCTTCTTGAGAGATCCTTCGGTCAAGTACCTACAAAAGATGGAGGAAATGGGTTTATCCCCCAAAAAAGCTCCAATGCTTAAGTTAGTAGCTTGTCCAATGATTAGGTCAAACTCCAAAGCAAAGGGATTAAATGCACTTACTTTTTTTAGGAGACATTAATTATTTATATAGGAGACAAAATCTCAAAATAGTTTAGTAGTGTTCCAATGTGGGATTTAGATGATCCCGATGTAAAACCTCTTAAGGGTAGATAAGTTATTTAGACAAATAATTAGGCATAAATAATTATATATTTATGCCTATATACACCACTCAGCTAAGCTCTTTACCACGTTTTCATCTTTTCTTTGTTTTTTCAGGTTCTACCATCTTCTTTTAGTGATGAATTTCTTATGCTTTTTGCCTCTATTTACGGAATTTGTTTTCTTAACATTTTTCTCTCTGAAAATTTTGAACATTTTTCAAATTCTTAAGTTCATCTTTGTCCTTGTGGCGCCTCTTTTTATTTACTCTCTTAACTTGTCTTTCCATTTTTCAGCTTTTGCTTCTGTTAGCTGTACACATTTGAACAGTTTGTTAGTTGGCTCACAAAAATCATAATAATAATATGGCACTTTCATAAAAGAAAATAATTAAAAGCCATATCATCCCAAGTAAATTTTAGAATATCAGTCAACACTACTCTATGGTTAATACCCATTGTCTCAGTTAATATAACAAAACCAAGATATTGAACTGATACAAAGATAAAATTCACTGATTTTATGGACTCCCGTGACTATTAACATTCATACCAAATATATATTCTCAAAGGATTAGAATTCACTTACTGTAGCAACCATAGTAACTTGGTAATTCTATTTGGATGGTTGTCACTTTCTTGAGTGCAGACCTCACTTAAGCTTCCCTCCCTTCCAATAACCTAACAAGCCAATTCAACTTGAAAAGGGGTAAAACAATCACAACCGTAAAACTGAAACAATATGCCAATTTAACTTCACCTAAATCAGATACAACCACTACAATCGGAGGAGACATTCTAATTGACAAAGAAATGGTTTACCCCAGGCGAATAAATCAATAATCAGCGGCATAATCCCTTTTTTCTTCTGCTTCTTCTTCTTCTTCTACTTGGGAATCGTTTTTTTTTTTTTTTTTTTTTTTTTTTTTTTTTTTT
>JAXGGT010052389.1:0-10592 GCA_035583425.1 Marsdenia floribunda
TCAAAATATTAAGATAAAACAATCACACTTATTCTTTTAAAATATTAAGAATTATAATAAAATTACATTAAATTTTATATCTAACAATTAAAAATTAAATTTATATTTAAAATTCAAACAATTATATATATAGTATACTTATTTATATAACATTAAAAGTTTTTTATAAAAAAAAATTAACATTAAAATTTAATAATTTTTTATGTTATATTTTTAAATATATAAAATTATATATATATATTAATGAGATATTAAAATATTAAAATAATTCAAAAATAATAATTATTTTTATATTAAAATATATACGACGGTCAATTAGGACTGACATTAAAAATAACTTATAAATGAGTGTTGAACGACCGTCGTATAAAGTCCAATTATATACGACGGTCCATTCTAGCTGTCGTATAAACTCCAACTATATACGATGGTCCATTCAAATCGTCGTATAAAGTGTGTCATAAATGAGGGTTCAAGGACTGCCGTATATACTCCTACTATATATGACGGTCCACTCTAGCCGTTGTATAAAGTTCATTATAAAAAAGGGTTTAACGGCCGTTGTATATAGTCCCGTTGTAAAAAAACCTCTTTTTTTTTGTAGTGTTATTTAATTAGAATTAGACATGAGTGTTGTCATAACACAACAACTTATAAACATGAACTACCAAAGTTCTTGAAGCTGACATGGTAGAGATTAAGTGGCTATTGTAGTGTCCCTTAATGCATTCAAAGGGGAACAACTCCTTGAATGCGCTCAAAATCCTATCTTCGACGAAGTTAAGAGGATCTCACCGCATTAATTCCAAACATTCCCTATGCCGAGGATTATTGCATTAATTGGGCAAGAATGAGGTCCGAATGTATTATTATTTTTATTTATAAATAGTACAAGATAGGTGAAGAGTATTTAATGCATGAAAGGTATGCTACTGCCTTGTCGTCATCAACTCCTAAAAAGCAAATGTTCAATCAACATTCGAGTGTCATATGTCTTGTGGGGAGGAAATATGGCCTCCTACATGGCGATAAGTACCTTGACATCTAAAGGGAAAGGGGGACTTGCTTACCAAGGTATAAAAGAGACGAGAGAGGGGACAACCGGGTACGTTCACGATTCATCATCCTCTTCTCCAAACTCTCTCTCTCTCTCAAGAATACTCCCTGCACTCTAGGTTGTTTTTACGTATAATGGTCAAAACCCTTAAGACTCTTTCTTATCTTTTGTCTAACTGGAGAGTCTACTGGAGACCTTCCATCCGTGTAGACCTTTTACAGGTGCCCTGGGCTAACCTTTTCAGTCTGCACATTTAGAGATAAAATCTGATTAGGAAATCTTGTCCTCATAAATTAGTTCCGTTACCAAGAAACTACTATAGTTTTCCTTTCTTCTTGAACAGCCAGCTTGTTTAATAACTAAGCTTCCTCTCACAAGCCTGACATCCGAGTTATTACCACTTTCTTGTTAAACAAGTCTTGAGCATTCTAGTTCTATAATACCTTACTCGTTCGCTCGTAAAATCATGGTTTCAAAGGGAGCCCAACAGTCTATTGGCAGGGATAAAAACCCTCCAGCAAACAGGGAAACCTCCCCTATGTTGGAAACCCCATATCAAAGACAACTAGTAGTGGAAAGGTTGAGAGTCTCTCCCTGAGACTTTAGAGAATAGTTGAAACAAATGAGATCTTCATCGAAGTCCATATAAAATTATCAAGTAGAAAATGACAGAACGCATGAGCTTCACGCATAAATAGTGCATCTCCAAGAGGAGAATCAGCTCATGAATAAAACTAATGAGAATAAAACTCTCTCTCTCCTCAAGAGTGTTGGAATCTCTATTCAGAGGGCTAAACTGCAAAGGATCATAAGAGAGCAAGATTCGTGTTGAGAAACCAAAAAGGTATAAAATTTATCTATTCCTTCATGTGGACAAAGGAATGCGTGAAGCCTTCAAAAAGGTAAAATAATACTTGTTTTCACCTCCTATTTCAGTATCGCCCATCTTAGGTACGATTTTATATCTTTATTTGGCCATTAAGCTAAATACTTCTAGTTCTGTACTTTGCGTCGAATGGGAAGGAATACCAAAGCCAATCTACTATATGAGTCACATCTTCCAAGGCCCAAAATTGAGATATTCAAACCTAAAAGGGCATGTTATGGCCATAGTAATTACATCCTAAAATCTCAATTCTTACTTTAAGCACATACTATTCATGTCTACACTAACACTCTTATAATGATAATTTTACACAGAGTTCATGCTTCGGGTAGATTACTCAAGTGGAAAATAGAGCTCTCAGAATTTCAACTTGAATATCTTCGAAGAAAAACCATTGAAGCACAAGTCCTTGCAAATTTTGTACAAGAATGTATCATCCCCGATCCACTAAAGAACAAACTAATTAGAATAAAATTCCCTCTTCACAGGAGTGTTTGAATCTCTACTCAGATGGCTTAGCTACAAAGGATCAAAAGGTAGCGGGATTCGTATTGAGAAGCCCCGAAAGTATGAAATTTACATATTCCTTAAAATATGAAGTTATTTTAAGTAATAATTAATTAGAATATGAAGTTTTCTTAGCATGATTAAAAGTTGTTGAAAGCTTGAGAATAAGGAACCCAATTGCTCGAATGGACTGTCAGCTCCTAGTAGGACAATTTAACAGTTCTTATGAAACCAAAGGTGAGAATATGCAAAAATATCTGCAATAAATTTGATTACAAACAATTTGAATACAAATCCCGAAGGCAAAATCATGAAGATTATATACCCTCAATTTTGAAAATTGATGATCTAATAGCACATCAGTTAGGAACAATTTTGGTTGAACCCCTGACAGTTTGATCAATAGATGTAGACATAATCTTCATGAGTTCATGTGACTTGCCTATCACTTGGATGGATCCAATTTACATGTACATCTCCACTAGAGACCCACAAGAAGATCTCGAAGAAGCCATGAAACTAAAAAAGTGTATTATCTTGATACCTAGTTATTGATGATCAATTGTATAGAAGAACTTTTCCTTAGTCCTTACTCAAGTGTATAAGTACACAAGAAGGGGAAAAATTGCTAAAAGAAATAAATGAAAGAATATCCGAAGCATACGTTGGTTCTAAAAGCCTTGCCCGAAAGGTGATGAGAACTGACTATTTTGGGTCTACAATGGATAATGATGCTATAAAGTTGGTAAAAACTTGCCACAAGTTTCAAATTCATGTTAATGTTTATCATAATCCTTCAACGGCTTCAAGGGGAATGGATCTTTTGGTATCATTTCTCAAGGCTCTAGAAAACATGGAATTTCTGGTGGTAGCTATGAGTAATCACAAAGTGGGTAGAAGTTGAACAACTAGCTTCCATTACCTCAAACGTAGTCAAAGATTTCTTATTCAATGATATCATTACTAGGTTTGGCATACCTAGAATTTTAATTACAGATAATGAAACAATTTTCCTCTGATGAATTATGAATTTTTGCCACAAAATGCAAATTGATCATAGATTTTCATCTATTGCACATCCACAAACTATGGTTTAGCAAAGGTAACCAACAGGACAAACCTACAAGGCTTAAAGAAGATGTTTGATTCTTCCAAAGGTAAGTGTGTTGATGATTTAATAAAGTTTTTATGGAGTTATAGAACAACAACTCATTCTTGAACCAATGAATATCCATTCAGTTTATGTTTCGGGAAAGAAGCCTTATTACCTATTGAAATTAATATTCCTTTTACAAGACTACAATACTTGTATCCCAGATATAATGATCAAAAGTTCGCGAAAAATCTTCTTAAGCTAGATCATACAAGAGAGAAAATTGACATCTTGGAGTTAGAATACAAGAGAAGATTAGCCAAACAAAGGAGTCAAGCTTTTTAACTCTTTTCATTCGAAGGATAACTTTTTTGTAATTAAAGCCCCTTTAACAAAGTAAGTTTTGTCCAACAAGGTCCCTTTTATATGGTGTCTTGTCGTGAACAAGGTCCCTTTAACAAAGAAAACCTTTTTTGACATTTTTTTTTGTCCAATAAGATCCCTTTAACAAAGGTAATTTTATCCTATAAGGTCCCTTTAACACATAAAGCTTTATCCAAACATTGTTATTACAACCATGGTTTTTTATATAAACACAACTCAAATAACCCAAACACTACAAAAAATTTGGTTATTAAGAAGCTTTTAAGCGCCTTAATAGAGTATATATTAGGGCATTTTTTACTTTGATGTACTTAATATAAAGGCCTTAGCTTCGATATAAGTGCCTCAACTATAGTCGCCTCAATAGACTCAAGGTAAATTTTATATATGAATAGAACTATTAATGACCCAAATAGTTTGTGATCAAAACTTGTCCTCGCTCATATATGTTTGATTAAGGCTCGCTTGTTTATTAAACAAGCAAACTCAAATAATTTTTTTGTACTTGACAATGTTTGCGAACATAATCAAGTGTTCATGAACAAATGATAATATTTATATATTATAAATATTATTATATATAAATATTTTATTATTTAAATTTAAATTTATTATATTTTTAAATATAATTCAAATTTGAAATCAAAATCGAGCTTAAACTCAAACTCAAACTAGTTTAAAAATTAAACGAGTCAAACTCGAACATTTTTCGAACTATACGAACAAATAATCGAATGAACTCAAACAAGATTTTAGGTTCAAAATATTAATCGATCCTACTCGAACATGTTCAAAAATTAAACAAACCAAGCTCAACATCCTATGTTCGGTTAGGTTCGATTTGATTCAATTACAACTCTATGTATGAGTGAAATTGAGTTTTTAAATTATTTTCAAATTAAAACTTTTGAAGCGTTTTTAATCTATTAAAACATTTTTAATTGTTTGAATATTTATTTTTAATTGAAATTGGTGCTTTTAGTCCCAAACATTGGTTCCTTTTGTCTGGTAGGTCCCAATTTTTTTTTTTTACTTTTTAGATCCCAAATAAATTATATTTTAGTAGGGTGGGTTCCTTGGGTTAGATTTTATTAATACTCACCGAAGTCAACCATTTTGACTAGCCAAAGACAAGGTAAAATTATCTCTTCAATAAATTTTCTTAAGGAAAAAAAGGAAAAATTCATAAACTCAAAAAAATAAACTACTACATTCCCTCTACCTAAATCGCTAAACTGAAGTGATTCCATCTAATTTTTTTACCTTCTTCGTTGATGGTGTAGTGGTGGTTCTATGTATGTAGAAAGGGTTTCCGATTAAAATGGCCCTCTTTTTTGGCAGACGCACAGTGAATAGCCCAACTCTTAAAACTTATGTAAAAATGGCTTTAACGTGTATAGGATGCGCGATATAGAATTTATAACGCACGCGATATAGAATCCTATAACGCGTACAGAATACGCGATATAGAAGCCTATAACGCATACGGAATACGCGATATAAAGAGATGTGAAATTATGTAAAATTTATTCTGCTCTATATCGCATATGCTATACGTGATATAGAGCAGAGTAAAATTATCTGAAATTTATTCTGCCCTATAATGTGTATATCATATGCGATATAGGTTGAATAGTAATTTTTTCTCATTTTAGTCTATAATTATATTTTATATCCCTCATAATTTGTTAATCTCTCTCAGTTATTAAACTAATAAATTGTAAATTTATTTTTTAGAATATGATAAAATATATAAAACATATTAATATTTTGTTTTCAATTATAATCGAAGATAAATTTTCTTTATTAAAATTTTAATTGTGATATATTAATTTTGAGTATAATTAAAAATTTAAGGTTATAATTTTACATTTAAAATTAGAATTCTAGGATTAAATCTGAAATTTATATTTAAAATATAAAATTATACATAAAATTATCCAAATCACAAAATTTATCCAAATCATTCAATGAGTTTCAATCGTCTTAGAATTTGTGAATTGGATAAATTTATGTACGATTTTATATTTTAAATATAAATCTTGATTTAATCCTAAAATCCTAATTTTAAATGATTTTAGAATTTGTGATCTAAGATTATTGAAAACTCATTAAATTTGTGATTTAAATAATCTTTTTCAATCATCTTAGAATTTGTCATTTTGATAAATTTATGTACAATTTTATATTTTAAATATAAATCCCGATTTAATACTAAAATCATAATTTTAAATGTAAAATTCTAACATTAAATTTTTAATTATACTCAAAATTTGCCTTACTTTTTTCATCTTATATGGGTTTATGTATTTTTTTATAATCAAATATTAGTCAAAATATATCATTATTAAAATTTTAATGAAGAAAATTTATCTTCGATTATAGTTGAAAACAGAACATTAATATGTTTTATGTATTTTATCATATTCTAAAAATAAATTTACAATTAATAATTAATTGAGGGATTAACAAATTATGAGGGACATAAAATATAATTATAGAATAAAATGAGAAAATTATTATTCAGCCTATATCGCGTATGATATACGCGTTATAGGGCAGAATAAATTTCAGATAATTTTACTCTGCTCTATATCGCGTATGGCATACGCATATAGAGCAGAATAAATTTCATATAATTTCATGTCGCTTTATATCACGTGTCTTCCATGTGCCTTATAGATTCTATATCTATATCGCGTATCCTATACGCGTTAAAGCCATTTTTACACAAGTTTTAAAAGTTGGGCCATTCACTGTGCGTCTGCCAAAAAGAGGGCCATTTTAATCAAAAACCCAGTGTAATCTTGTAAAGACCATGTCCTTTGTGGAAATGAGAAAGGGCAAAGGGAAGAAGGGTAAAAAAAAAATAGAGGCATCTTGTGAAGAAGAAGAAGTGAAGGTGGTAGTTGAACAAGTTGCTACCCGTGGAGGAAGAACACTCAGTTCAAGTCGACAGAGCAAGAGTGGAATGTTAGATTCTCAAACATTTGAAAATTATTTTGAGTAAGTACTTCTAGTTTTTCAGTATTTTGGATTAAAATTGATAAATTTTATTATACTGTTAAATTTTAAAATGGTTAAAATGGTTTATGTTGTGTCATTGGTAGAAAAATATGGAATAAAATTCCACAAGATATGAGGAATCATTACTCCTATGTGGATTCCTTGCAGTATCATCTGTACTCAAGTGGCAAAAAAGAAAAGGTCATGAAGTAGATATTGAAAAGGAAGATATATTCAACAAAATTTGTATTTATCCAAATTGTGAAGTGGTATGTTATTCTATCATTGTTATATGATTATTATTTCTTGTTAATTCAGTAATAGAGCATGAAGTTAAAAAAATTTGAATTTTTGTTAGGTTTTATTGGACACTAGTAATATTATGTAATTTTGGAGAAGGTTATATTGAAGGTGGCCCTTTTATATTACATCTTGATTAATTGATGTAAGCTATATCTATTTAGAATCAGATATAAGAAAGTAACTGCATTCCTTTCTTTATATGAAACTAAGATGAATAAATAGTGTACTACTATTTATTTGTAGGTTCATTATTGATACTCAAGTTGCACATGATAGGGAATGTGAGTTTAATGTGCATCAAATTCCCTTTACAAACCAAAAATAGGTTGGTATATATGCTATAGAGATATATATGTGGACTGCATTTTTATTTTTAGATTAAAAACTACTACATGGAGCTTTTTCTATATGTTATATAGTTAAAATTGGTACATATGAAGCTATTAGATAGAGGTTTTTGGTTACTATTTGTTATATGAAATGTTACATGGATAGAGATTTTTCAAACTGTTTTTGACTTTTGCTTGTTACCTACTATTACCTTAAACTAGTAGGTAGATTGCTTTACTGTTGTTTTTTAAATTTTACTGGTCTAGAGAGGTTTTTGAGAATATGTTTGAGCTTAAATTGATACATTCATGGCTTGATTAATGTTTGTTGCATTAAATTGTTAGATAGAGGTTTTTCATTGTTGTTTGTTATATGAAATTGTTCCATAGATAGAGGTTTGTCAAACTATTTTTGAATGTTTTATGTTATTTGTTATGACCTTAAAACTGGAATATATAGCCTAAGCATTATTTTTTTTAACCTTAAACTGCCATAAATATGTAGGTGCTCCCATACGAGTACTGATTTTGTTTTTTTTTTTTTTTGGTTTAACCTTAAACTACCATAAACATGTAGATCCTACCATATACTAGTATATATATGGCCTGAGTGCTATTTCTTTTTTTTTTTAACCTTAAACTTCCATAACCTTATTCTTTTGCTATGTTTATTACAAAGATGTTTAATTGTTCTTTAATGCAAAAGGTGCAACAACAAAAAGGGAGTGTAGATTGTGGGTATTATGTGTTCATAATTTTGATCAAAGCTATCCAAATTTTATATGTGCCTAGTCCATTTAAGAATACATTTACTTTATTGACAACATTCCTAGTCTATTACAAAGATATTTATTTCCAAATTTTTTCTTTTAGTTGATTGAGAAATGGTTTAGCTTATAAGACTTTGAAAATTTTGGATTATGTCTAGATAGGGATGTAGTTGAGGGGGCACTGTGCATGTAGTTCTGGGACACAAAGTTGAGGGAGATACTCAAGAGGTTGTTGGAGGTGAGCAGATTGAGGCAGATATTTAGCAGGCTGTTGTGGACAATATTGATGAGATGGATGAAAATATTGTATCCTTGATAGTTGAGTAGGTAGAACAACATGAGAAGGGGTTAGAAAAGGTTGATGAAAAAGCAAGAACATGGATGAGGATGAATTCAATGCACAGATGTTGGGGATGAACATGTAATAGACGAAGGTGGTGAAAAGGTTAATATGGGGGAGTTGAATATAAGAGAGGATGAAGTAAGGGATGACAATAGACTAAATGGATATACATTGCATGATTCTGACATTGACATGGACAATGACGAAAAACATAACTTTGATAAAGCCATATCAAATGACAATAATGATTTAGAATATTCATTAATCAAAATAAACATGAAGAACTTTGAATTCAATGCAAATGCAACAGTGGACGTGGAGAAGGAAAATTTTTCAAGTGCAATAGGTAACCAAAAAAAAAAAGAAATAATGATCCAGCAGTAGAGTTGGAAGTTCAAGAAAGAGGTGACATGAAAGGGAAAGGGAAATAGGTGGTTGATGAAACTATAACTATAACAAAGGGGAAACGGAAGGGAAAATAAACAGGAAAAGCACAGGCTAAGTCAAATAAGGTCATTGCTTATTTGAAAAGGAAACTAGACTCAAGGCAAGAATGCAATACAGTAACTGAGTCTAAGAAATCAAAAAGAGGGATTATGCTTGGCCCAAGATGCACTTGGGCCCATAGATTGACTAATACTAAGGCTTTTGACTGTAATCTTGCAACAGAAAATAGTAAAATCTCCGATGATGAAGCTGATGATCATTCGGAGAAAAATTTTTATGAGTGCTATGAATCTGAGATAGTGTTAGGAACACATAGCAAAGAACATAATTTCCCAAGGTTCATTACTGAGAGGAATGTCAATGATCTAATATTGACAGTAGGGTTGACATTTAGTACTACTGATGATCTTAAGGCTACCATATATAAGCATAGATTTAGGCATGCAAGAGAAGTCTATTTCAAAAAAAAAAAAAAAAAAAAAAAAATTGATAAGACAAGAATAAGGGTTGGGTGCAAAGGTGGGCAATTTGAATATAAGGTATATGGGGGTACCTTTTAAAAACACTGAAGGATTCCAATTTAGAGTTGTTCAAGCCAACCATCCATGCTCTAGATCATTGCATCACAAGTTAGCAACTACCAAGGTATTATCAACGAGATACATAGACAATTTCAAGTCTGTTGTTGATGTTAATATTTTAGAATTTTGAGATAAGGTTCATAGAGATTTGAATGTTAACGTATCAAGTTGGAAAGTGTATAGGCTAGAGCTGAAGCCAAAAATTTGATAGAAGGTGCTTAAAGGAACCAATATAAGCTGCTTTGGGATTATTGCGAAGATGTAAGACGTAGTAATCTTAGGTCTACTATTTGTATGAAAGGGAAGTTAGATGAGGACACTGGCATTGAATATTTTGATAGAATTTATATTTTCCCTTAACACTTAAGGTTGGTTTTAAGAGATGATGTAGGAGGGTATTGGGATTAGATAGGACATTCTTGAAAGACCCTCATGAAAGTGTGTTACTCACAGTTTTGGTTTATATGCCAACAATTGGAATTTTCCAATGGTGCATGAAGTTGTTAGTTATGAAAAACAAGACTAATCGAATATGGTTTATTGAAGGTTTGATAAAGGACATAGGTATTCAGAAACAAGAGGCATGGAATTTCAGCTCCGATAGGCAGAAATTGAGTTCTTAATTGCACGCACTAAACATGTTATCTTCTAATTGTAGCATTTAACTTTTTTTTTTTTTTCAATACAATCACTGAACAACTTTGTTTATGTGCAAAATGTAGGGACTAATACCAACTTTGGGACATCTATTGCCTAGAAGTGAATATAGACATTGTGTTTGGCATTTGCCACTAAAAGAAAAAGGGCTATTTGGTAAAGGATAAATTCGCGGTTGTCGTCAAACCGGCCAAGATTAATTTAAAAACTAGAAAGCAATATAGTGCTC
>JAXGGT010052410.1:0-10590 GCA_035583425.1 Marsdenia floribunda
GCTAGGCTTAAAATTAAACCACTGAAGGTCAAATCCCTCCCCTGCACAGGCTGCTGCAGTGACCAGGCGTTGGGAACCAGCTGGGATTGTGTCTGGAGAGATCCTTGCTTCTCACGCGAGTGCAACGCAGCAAGGTTTTTCATGCAGCCACATGATGGAGCTGCAACTCAGGTTAATTTTATTAAACTGGCTTAAGAGCCTTTTGGGCCATAAAATAACTGAAGAATCAACTCTTCACAGTTTTTCATCATCTCTGATTAACCTTGTATTCTGTGATTTTATGTTTGTATTAAAAAAAGGTATTTATCACACACTTTTATTTTAAGCAAAACATCCACAGCACTGAATACAGGTAAACTACTCACCTGATGGGCATCCAGATCAATAATTGTGGCTCTAGACACTCCTTGTACTCTCTCAAATAAGAACTGGATATGTAAGCAAGGAAAAACATGGGAAAATTTATTAATTTAGGTGACAGATTGAACTGGAAGCTCTAAGATTTCACAGTGCATGACTGTTGGCATTTGAATGTAGGGTACATCTATTTGTTACAGTCACCAAATAAACTGAGATATGATTCTCATACATTTAATGTAAACATCTCATCATTGGACATAAAAAGGTAATTTTTATTAAAATAAACTACATAAATAGGAATTCAAATATTATTATGAATAAAACAGAATGCAAAAAAAAAAAAAAAAAAAAAAATCAAAATATCTCATTTAATCACCTCTTACAGTCTCCAGCAATAATTCAATATCCAACCTATTTGATTCCTAAATTTAGAAAATCCTTGAGTTCAATATATATTCATCCATCATAGTCCTAAAGGAATTAAAAGAAAATCTACTAACTCCATTGATTCTCGTCAATCAAATTTTCTCTTATCACTCTTCTTACAAGTTCATCTCTTAAATACATAACTACATATTTATATCAACAGAAAAGACAACTATTAATTATTAAAATCTAATATCAGTAGTACTCCTTTTAAAATATAATAATTTGACAATAAATACTAGTAATTACGTAATTCATAACTCTTAGTAATTAATAAAAGTCTTAAAATTTCTTAATTGCCTCTAACTTAGGCTTGGGTATTACAAAACATTTGAATTAAATCCCCAAAATTGGGTTTGTTGTAAAAATTGATTGTGGTACCAATCTCTTATGAATTTTTGTAATAAAATTGGCATTATTTTCTTTAATTTTTGACAGCTATTTATTCAATTTGTTTGTGTAAGTTATGTGTTCAATAGTTATAAATGCTAAACTTGTGGAATGGTTAAATGCTCAAACCTGTAAATACTCAACTTCACCCATAAAAAACAAAAATTAATAAAGAACATACCCAAACTCAATACATTTCCATTATTGAGAAGCCATTATGAAACTGTTTACTTTAAAGAATCCCCACAAAGACAACAACATGTACATTGTTTCCAACTGAGCAAAATCAAAATTAAACAAAATTTTTTCGATGACAATTTTTACAGTGTTTCCAACTGAGCAAAGATCAAAGTAAAACAAAATCTTTCCCACAACAAATTCTACAATGTTTCCAACTGAGCAAAAATCAAAGTAAAAAGAATCTTTCCCAAACTAATGCAAACTGTATTGATAAAAGGATTAAAAATAACAAAAGATAGCTACAACAATATTAAATATTGTTCACTTTTTTGAACAAGGCCTTAGGTAAAAATATTAAATCTAGGCCCTCTTTAACCTAACCAAACTTGCCCAAATGTCTCATAAGATCTTCTGGCTCTTCCTTCCCCTTTCTTTTGACTTCCCCTCACTTGTTCAGCTTGAACTCTACCCTCTTCCATTTTAGTTGTTCATTTAGTTAATTAGATGATTGTGCAGCTCCTCGTTCATTAAGAGGAATAAATGTTTTTCCTCTAAGTTGTTTACTTTTCTCCTATACCTCCGCTGCTCTCCTTAAAATTTCTTTTGTACTAACATCCTCTTCATTCAACTAAGCTTTGTGCTCATTTTCTTGTTCTTGCTGATTTGATTGTTTCCCTTGTGCTTGTTTGTACCCAATTTATTGCTCTTGTGCTTGTTGCTCTTTCTCATTTTGTTGTAGTGTTTGTTGCTCAGTTTGTTGCTCAATCTGTTGCGCAGGTGTATTAGTACTCTTCCTTGCCTTTACCTTTATAAAAATCAAAACAAATTACATCAACTGTTACTATATAAGTAGATATTTAGTAGATCAAATCAACACAAATATGTAGTAGATCAAATCAAAACAAATATGTAGTAGATCAAAACAAATGAAAATGAATATGTAGTAGATCTGGACCTTCTTTGTTACCTTTTTTCAGTTGGCGAATGAAAATGTCCCTGAAAAATCTCTCGTCGGGCGCAGGTGTGTCACACTAATAGAATGTTAATGGGGATTATTGACGGAAGTGCAAGATCTGTACAAAAAATAAGTTTAAGTTTCAAATCTGAACAAAAAATAGTTCAGGTGCAAAAGTTAGATTTTGAAAAAGTTCAAATGTTATTGGAATTTTTTTCCCTTAAAAAAAAATAGGGCAAAAAATCCCAGTAACACCTTAACTTTATCAAAGTCCAGCTTTAGCACCTGAACTTTTTTTCGTCCAACTTTGACACTCCAACTTTTTTTTTCCGTACAGATCTTGCCCTTCCGTCAATAATCTCCGTTAACCTTCCGTTAGTTTGACTTTTTTAAGGTTATTTTTGTAAATGTTGACTTTTAAATTTTTAATAGGATTTAATTATAATAGCTATAAAATTTTATGGACTATTATACAATTTATTTTAGGATTTTTTTTTTCTTCTTCTTGCCATCGATGCTGCTCAACTCTCCCCCATGGCGCCACCACTCACCATCTGAAGCTCCTCGTACAAGATAACCGAGCAAAAATCTACATGACAAAGAAAGATCCCCAGGTTTAATTTTGAAGAAAAGCATGGCATTGCAGTCTGCTGCTGCCCTCCTTCCATCCACATTCTCTATTTCCAAGGACTTCGCTTCCTTTGAGAACCAGTTGTCTCAGGAAGCTAGTAATGTCGTAAAAGCACGTAAGGTATGGGAAGTCAGCAAGAAACTGGTTGGTTTGGCCTAAAGATCATTTTGTCAGCGGCAAATGCAGTTCCAGTTTTCATGAGAATTTAGAATTCAGATGTTGGATTGGGTGCTTGTATTTTGGCTATTGCCTTGTAAAATTTGATTTTGAATGTCAATAAAAATGCCATACCCCATTCTTCAGTGAAAATTAAGATTTCTTCTCTCTTGGAACATAGAGAAAATATAAAGAAGTCCAAAACTTTTTAAGGTTTTAATTACAAGTTATTTCATTCTCAACTGCAATGGTACATCTTTAAAACATAAAAGGTTTGAGTTTACAAGTAGCAGATATGTTTGCATAACCTTTCATCACCACCATGCTTTGCCACAACAGCACCAAGAGCATATACACCTGCCTAGCCATGAATGAAAGTCACCCTCCAGCAAATTCACAAGCAAGAAGAACAACTTAATTTAATTACAAAGATGGCTACGTACTCCTTGATCAGTGAAAACTAATTTTGTTTCTGTTTTCCCTTTCCTTTTCCCAGAGAGGAGAAGGTTTGAAAATACAAAAAAGTGTGCTTCAACAAACTGACCAAATTCAACAAAAAAAAAAAAAACCCAAAATAATAATAATAATCTAAACACAAACAAACAAAGAAAGAAATTTCCATCTGCAAGAAACAATCTAGTACTGAAGCTTGCTTGGGAATTGATGTTGATTTCGTGATAGAATGAACCGTACTTCACTCTAACTTTAATGATCGGAGCAACAAGGGAATTTTGGTTGGAATCTATGGTCCTCTTCTGCACTAACATCCCTCCCAGTCTAACCTCCCAGTGTCCAACCTCTCAGCAGCAACAACGAGCAGTAGAGAGAGGCGACGGCGAGCAGTGGGGTGGGGGGGCAGGCGGCGACAGCGAGCAGCAGTGGCGACGAGCAGTAAAGAGCGATGGCAGCGAGCAGTGGGGTGGGGGGTTGCGATAGTGAGCTGCGGCGGTTGTAATAACATGGAAAAAAGAAGAAAAGAAAACTTAAAATAAATTGCATAATAGTCCCTAAAATTATATAGCTATTATAATTAAATCCTATTAAAAATTTAAAAGTCAACATTTACAAAAATACCCTTAAAAAGTCAAACTAACGGAAGGTTAACGGGAATTATTGACGGAAAGGGCAAGATCTGTACGAAAAAAAAGTTGGAGTGTCAAAGTTGAATGAAAAAAAGTTCAGGTGCTAAAGCTGGACTTTGCTAAAGTTCAGGTGTTATTGGGATAATTTGCCCAAAAAAATATATGTTCACAAAGGAATTATTTATTCATTTTTTTTTACAAATAAATAACTAAAACGATCAAATTATTTGAAAAAATTTGACTAGAAGGAACAAGTTAGATTATCGTAAATATTCGTAGGATCTATTACCATAAAATTAAAAATATAGAATCTAGTTTAAAAACTTAAAATAGTTATAAGACAAATTTGAGAAACAATGAAGAGTTGATAAAGTTTCAATAAAAAATTGTGTTTCATTACAAGGGCATTTACCAAAGGGATGAGAGGTTGTTCGAGTTGGAAATATAACTTAGGTCTTATATATAAGTTAATGGCTAGGGTTTGAAAGTTAAAAAAAGTCAACGATCTGTATATATTTTTATAATAGTATGTGTATAATTTATCATAATAATGTCATTTTGAATGTCACGTATTTATATGCTTATGATGTGGGATGTGATATTACATCAGAAATGAAAGAAAATGTGGTGAGATGGGAAAAGTGAGACTGGCATTACTATAATTTTTCTCTTAGATCATTCGGTGTTTGAACTCACTCACTACTTCGACCAATTTGAACAATATCAATATATTGTCAAGACCCAGGTCCGCGAGCTCATATCGCACTATGGACCTAGCGCCACCTACGATCAATTACTTAGCACCGTCCTCGCTATACCAAAAGAGATATCCTGAGTTGACAATGAGCACCTAGGCCCATGCTTGTATTCCGTGACATATCTATGTAAACTTATGTGCAATGGAGTATCACAAATATAAAATTGTTCTTGTTAAATTATACAATTATTATTAGTGTTCAATTAACAAATTTAGAAATATTCTCGTAATTTTTGTTTCTTTTATGAAAATCTTTATAGGAAACAATTTTATCTTCTTGGTGGAAAAAAATATGAATCAAAGGTCCTACTACATTAAATTGGGTCCATGAATCTAAGAAATAGTGAGAATTCTTTATCTTTTTCAGTATCTCTCTCAATTCAAAAATTTAGGCTATATTTGGATAAACGTTGTATTAGAGTAGAGTGAGGAATATTTGTCTCCCAATAACCAGCACATTTGGACAATTTTTTTTTTTGAAAAAAAAAAATTTGTCCCCCAAAAACACACCTATAAAAATTGTGGACCTCACTTTATTTAAAAAATATATATTATTAATAAAATCACTTTTATACACTTTTCTCAAAAAAAAAAAACATTCTCTTACACGCACAATCATTATACTTATAAAACTATATATTTAACTCTGATTTTTTCAACATAAAATTCAATTTAGAAAAAAAAAAAAAAAAAGGAATCAACATTCATTTTGAATGAAAGTTTGTCTTGAATAAGCCCTTTTTTTTTCCAATAAAACGCTTATCCAAATATAGCCTTAGAATTTTAATTAATTTTCTTTCATAGTTTCCTCCTAAATGGCATTGATTTATCTTAAAGATTTCATTTCAATAGGAACTTGGTTATCCACTATGTACGAGGACACCCGCTAAGCATCCATGGTATGATTTAATCATACTTTCGAAAGGATAGCTAATTCAAGATTCTAAACAACAAGGTTTGATTTTAGAAAAACACCACCATTATGAAAATGTACATGTAGTAGAAAAATCATGCCAATTCATTAAAATATGGTATGCTACAAGTGAATATTTGTGACAAGAAATGAATCTGAATTTAGATTTAATCTAGTCCATATAATGTCTTTTCTCGAGAATTAGAAAAAATGCATCTCAGGTTTATTTAAAATATATATATATATATAAGGCAAAAGGATAGATTATTAATCGGTGAGTTTCAATCCAAATCAGTACAACTCAATGTACAAGAAAGCATGAGATGTAGTTAATTCAATCGAGTCTTTGAACTATGCTCCACACCATTTATACATTTTGCTAATTGCCAAGATGAGCAATTGTGATAAGTAGATATAGTTTAATGGATAATGGTCTAGTAAGCAGTTATAAATTTAAATTATACGTAGATATAATTAATGAATAATGATCTCATAAATAATCATAAATTTGAATTATACGTGAAAAAAAAAAAAAAAAATAGGGTGTATTTGGATTTTTATTACATTAGAAAAAAAAAAAATTGTATTTTTAAGACAAATTTTCATTCAAATCAAATCTTGTCTGTAATTTTTTTTAATTGAATCTTATGTTGGAAAAAGTAGGGGTTAAATATATAGGTTTTATAGGTGTAATAATTGTGTGTGTAAGAAAATATTTGTTTTGGAAAAAGTGTGTAAGAGTGATTTTATTAATAATATATATTTTTTAAATAAGGTGGGGTCTATAAATTTTATAGGTATGTTTTAGAGGTGTGTTTTAGGGAGACAAACTTATTTTAAAAAAAAAGTAATATCCAAATATGTCGGCTTACTGAAAAACAAAAAAATTTCACTCAATTCTAGTCGAGAGAAAATTCAATCACCACCCTTAAAAATTCTAAAAATAAAGTTATTGCTATCTTCTAGAATAACAAGGGAGTGATTTTATTTATTTATTTATTTATCTTTTTTTTTTGCTGCGGGGACGTGCTGGTGGAGATTGGGGGAGGGTTGTCTAGTATTTGATTGGTTTGCGTAGAAATAGGTGCACCAAAAATTCCAAAGATTAAGACGTGGGGGGAGGTTTAATTGGTAAAATGGTCAATGCAGTCAATTTATTGTCGAACATTGACAATACCAAACATCAAAGAATTGTACGGTATGGTCAGCAATTACAAAGTGTGGATGGTACCACTCGTGTGGTTTGAACATTTTGATCTACACATTATCAATTTTGACTTTATTCGGACAACTATTTTGTCGTATAATATTTTATCAATTTTTCATTTAGGCAAACAAATATATATACATATATATATATACAATAATTTTTTTTTTTTTTTAAAAAAAATTTAACCAATCTTCTTTTAAAAATATATTAATTATAGTTTAAATATTTATTTTCAAATAGTTAAATTTAAAAAAATAAAAATATTTTAATTTTGTGTCAAGATTTAGATAAATCTTTTATTAAAGGAAAATATGAATACATGAATACACTCTTTTTTTCTTTTTTTCTTTTGAAGAAAGAAAAATAAAATTTAAGTTTAAATACTTTATAATTAAATTATATATCAATTATTTTATATTATATTTTAATATTTTAATATATTCATGTGTTTCACATATGATGATTTTGATTGAAAAAGTAATTTTTTTTTTTGTTACCAAAAACAAAAAGACTAAAGAGACAAAAATTAAAATTTAAAAGCTAAATAATTAATTTAAAATTAAAGTGCATTTAAGCTAAAATTTAAGTTTAAATACTTTATAATTAAATTATATATTTTCTATTCCTTAACGTTAAAATTAACACGTTCAAAAGTTGTAAAAATTTCTAGAAACAAAGTATACGTAGACACAAATTAATCCCACCAAAATTAACTAAACATCCAACCAACCGTTACCTAAAATTCCGATCAACAAATGCTTCTAGTAGTGTAATAAAAACCCAATTCCTTTTCTTTAACTTTTCCAACTTTTCTAGAAACAAACAAACAAAATTAAAAAAATTAAAAAAAAAAAAAACACCAAGAAATGGGACTCATAAAGACTGGTCAAGTTTGGCTGCTGCGTATCAATAATAATCTCCAAGGTTGGTAAAAAATATTCCCTCTTTTTTTTTTTTTTTTTTTTTTTTGGGCCTTTTCCCTTTTTTTCCCGAATGTTCCTATCATCACAATCTCATTAAAGAGAGTGTGTGTGTGGTGTGTGGCATAATAGCCACCATTCATATTCTTCTAATACATAAATTATACACCTTTTTTTTTTTTATTGATATTTTGTGATCTAAATATTGTCAAGTTTATAGTCGAAGCATAAAGCAGTGTTTGGACTAATTTTTATTTTGAGATGAATGAGTTTATTTTAAGTTGACTAGATTTTATTGCGAAAAATGACAAGAGTAAAAAAATTATCTAATAAATGAGATGCAAAATTTAGTGTGGGACCCATTCTTGTAAGAGAGAGATTAGAAAGTGTGGGACCCTTTGATAGCAAGTTGGGAGACAAAAAAAAAAAAATTCAGTTCTAATCCAAATAAAAAGATTCAACTTATTTTTCAAAAAATTCACTCATCTCAAAATTAAAATTAGTCCAAACACAACCTAAGTTTATGAGTTTAAATCGTAACAGTTAGAGCGAATATTTAACTTATATTATTAGAGCGTTAGATCTTAAAGAATAAATGTAATATTTCGTCTTATATCATAAATATATATAAATAAATTATAGAATATAAATATGAGTTAAAAGTATTTATTATGAGGATACAATTGAAGAAGAAAATTTACTTTAGCTTTTTTTTCTTTTCCTTTTCATAAATTTCTAGTTGACCTTCATATTTTCCACTTAAAAGAAGGGAAGAACATGGATCCTTAATTAGGTTTTCCAGCCCTACGATTTAAAACAAAACCAAAAGTCTTAGGAAGCTGCGAATCATGAAATATTTAAAAATAAATAAATAAAAAGATATGAGAAGGTTCTCGTACGTCTCCATGTGCTGAACTAAATTACATAATTTAATTTATGCATCGGAGTTGATACCGGAAATCACACTATCTTTCTATTTTAAGAAAGGGTGATATTGAATACAAGTAATAGTTATATGATAATATATAATTTTTTTTTTGTTACACTAATATAAATATTAATTTAAAAAGAGTAATAAATATTTAGGAAGGAAAATTGATATTTAGTTGTTAATATTTATGTTTTTGATTGGTTTTTTTTTTTTTTTTTTTAAGTCATCATTGTATAACGAACATATGAATCTAATTTTTTTTTTATATAAAATTTATTATTTATAAAGGTGAAAAATTCTTTTTTTTTTTAAGTGAAATTTCATTAATAAAGAAAAATATACACGAATGAATAAATATCATTCATGGTAATAGAATACATATCCAAGCTAAAAAAGATGGAAAACAAAATAGTCAACTTAAAAAATATAGTTGAGTCAAATAAACTACAAGATACAAACAACACATAAAACAACAACAAAATAATTCTAACTATTTCCTCAATATTTCCATCATCGATTACAGTCATCTACAAGAAGAGCTCGAATTCATCTTCCTCCTTTAGCAATAACTTAAGCGATCATGGGCGCATTAAAAATTTGAGAGGAAGTCTGAAAAAAAAATAAAGATCGAGTAAAGAGCCTAAATATAAATTGGGTTTAAAAATAAATTTTTCTAATAGGAGAAAAAGGATTTGAAATAATTGCATTTGAAGAGTAAAAAATGACAGAAAAACTAAAAAAAAAAATTAAAAAAAGATACACAAAGAGACATATGAAACCAAAAACCCGAAAACGAGCAAAAAAAAAAAAAAAGAAAAAAGAAAATGGATCTTCTACTAAGAGAGAAGCTTGGTTGAAGCTAAACCTCCTCTTGACTAGAGCAAAAAGCAAGAAGAAGAGAAGGAGAGCAACGGCACGCAATGAAGAAGAGAAAAAAAAAAAAAAAAAGAGAGAGAGAGAGAAAAAGTAGGGTTTGAATCACAAATATATAGGTTAAAATTCATTGTTTAACTTGTTAAATAATAATTTTTTATGAATGTAAGGATCAAATATACATATTCGTTATATATTAAAAATTATTACTAAATAAAAAATAAAGAAAATTACTTAATTAAACCAATGATTAAAAGATTGACCACTAAATTTATTGATTTTTCTTATTTAGGATTTTACATTAGAAAATAATTTAAGTGTAGAATTTAAGTACCATAGACAAGCACATGGAAAATAATATTAATATATATATATATATATATATATATATATATATAGAGAGAGAGAGAGAGAGAGAGAGAGAGAGAGAGAGAGAGCCATAACTCCACCTTTGATGTAAACTTATCTTAAGACATCCTAATCATCCTAAGTTATCAAAGATGACTTTGCTACCCCTTACTTAAATGCAAGGTACTCATTATCAACACCATTTGTCATCTCTCAATCAAACTTATCTCAAATAAATTTTTCCCTTTTTTGGGGACTCAAAATTCTTCGAAATTAATTCGGGTTTGAATAATTTTTATTAAATAAATACGATTCAAATTTATAATATAATTATCTGTATTAATAAAATTATTTTTATTATTATATTACCTTTTTTTTTTAATATTTATATGAAAGAATAGTGAATTTAGTCCCAAACATTTGCTTCATTTTCATACTTGGTCCTAAACTTTTTTTTT